>PVKP010003581.1:0-106915 GCA_004027715.1 Plecturocebus donacophilus | reverse complement strand
TTCCTTTGGCGGACGCCGGTTCCCCTCTTCCCGGGTTCGCTGCGCCCGCTGTGAAACTCTCCGTCCTCAGCGCTTCCAATTGCTGTTTTCCTTGTGGGGATGGGACCAGCCGAGCCCGTCCGTCCCGTATACTCCGCACCGGGAAGCGCCGCGCTGGGTGCCGGCAAAACAGCCGCGCCGGCCAAAAGAGTCGCGCCGGGGACCCGCGTGGCTTCTCCGCCGGGAATCTCCCGGTCTGTGGGCAACAAAAACTCGTCGGAAAGTGCGGCGTCCACTCGTTCTCTGTGCTTTCACTGGGAGCTACATTCCTGAGCTGTTGTTAGTCGGCCATCTTGGATCTCTCCCCATTCTAGGATCTTAAATAAGGGTTCCAAGTGGGCATCTTTCTTTTTTTTTTTTCCAGGAGGAAGTTCAATATTATGCCTTTTATTAAGTATCTATCAAGCTCTAAGCCACAATTAAGAGTGATTTACAAGATATTTATGGCTTTTCTTTTTAAATATCAATTAATTTATTTTTATTGATACATAATAGCTGTACAAATGTTTGCAGTAAATATGAAAATTTGATACAGTCATAGAATCAAATCAGAATTATTGGTATACCCATCCCCGAAATATTTATCTTTACATTAGAAACAATCAAATTGTTCTCTTCTAGCTATTTTTTAATGTACAAACTATTAACGTTAACTATAGTCACTTCTTTATCTATCAAACACCAGATCTTACTTCTTCTATCTAAGTGAAGAGTGGGCATCTTTCTCTTTATCCTGATCCCAATATAAATTATATTGTTGTGATATCATCAAGTTGGATATTGGCTGTGACTTTGAGTCAGATATTCTTTAACATGCTAAAGGACACGAGTCCTATTTGACTAATGTTTTAGAAGTTTGTATTGTATTGAATGTTATTAAATATCTCTTGGACATCCATTGGGATGATCATATGTTCATCTTTCAGGCGTAAATGTGATAAGTTATCTTAATAGATCTCATCTCCTAATATGCAATTATCCTTTTGTTACCAAGATAAACTCTACTTATTTGTTGTGTATTATTTTTAGAACATATGACTTGCTGATGTAATTTTTAGGCTTTTGAAGTTTTTTCAAGTATCCATTATTTTTCTTGAAATTGTGTCCAATTTTGGTTTCATAGTTATGTTTATAAAATAATAGTTTAATAAGAGAGAAAATTTCATTTATTTTCCCTACTCTGAAAATGATTTGTTACATGAGACTTTACAATAATTATATCATCACCTCTTTATTAGCCACCTAAATAGAGATGAGTCATGACACAGATAATCTGGAACAGTTGGCAACCTCCCAGATTCTTTACAACTTTAATATGTATTTTTTAACCCTATCAGTTGCAATGTGTGTGAACATTCATTTGATGCACTGACTGAGTCTGAGGAAAATTTTGACCAGTAACCTTTGTCCACTGGAAAAGAGTCTATATATAATTAGATATTCATTGTAAGTAATCACAGAAGTCCAAATTTTAAAAAAGAATTTTTTTTGTGTGCAAATTAAAAAGCAAGAAAAGGCATTATAGAATCCCCTAATGAGGTATGGAGAAGTCCATTCTCAAAAACATGGCTTAGGAATATAAGTTGGTTTAAGCTTTCTGAAGGGATTTTAGCAAGGCATCGAAGAAAGCTTTTCCAATGTGGACATCGTTTGTCCTGGAAATTCCACTCATAAGAAAATCACTGATGATGTTTTCGAAGATTTTACCACAATGATGTTTATCAAAACATTATAATTAAGGGTGAAAAGTTAGAAGGAACATATATGTGCCCCAAAAGGGGACTGGTTAAATATATTCTAATATATGCTTATATATTAGAATAATATATTTAATATAGTATATATTAGATATACTAGAATAATATATTCATTTTATTATATATTAGATATGTTAGAATAATATAGTATATTACATATTAGATATATATAATACATATTATTCTAATATATTTAATCAAAGGAATTTCAGACAGCTTTTATAATTAAGGCAGATAAATAGTAAATGAAATCAACATACTGTATGTCAAAAATATACTTGAAGTGGAAAAGCAGACTGTACACCCACCTGTTGGCAGTGATTATTTCTTGATTTGGGGATTCCAGGTAAATTTTTTTTTGTTTGAGATGGAGTTTCACTCCTGTTGCCAAGGCTGGAGTGCAAGAGCACAATCTCAGCTTACCACAACCTCTGCCTCCCGAGTTCAAGTGATTCTCCTGCCTCAGCCTCCCAAGTAACTGGGATTACAGGCATATGCCACCATGCCTGGCTAATTTTGTATTTTTAGTAGAGACGGGGTTTCTCCATGTTGGTCAGGCTGGTCTTGAACTCCCAACCTCAGATGATCTGGCCATCTCAGCCTCCCAAATTGTTGAGATTACAGGTGTGAGCCACTGCACCCAGTCAATTTATTTTCTTACCTGTGTTTTCTACGTTTCTACAGTGACTAACTCTCTTGTAAAGGAGTCCATTCACAAAAGTGGACTGTGGTAAATCTTACCTTACAATCTTACTTTCTTACTCCAAATATAGATACTCTCACAATAAGGCTTCTGTTTTTGATATTCAGACCTGGCTATGCAAATAAATATGGGCATGTATGAATACAACGGGAAGAGTGGCTACAGATTGAAGCCAGAATTCATGAGGAGGCCTGACAAGCATTTTGATCCATTTACTGAAGGCATCGTAGATGGGATAGTAGCAAACACTTTATCTGTTAAGGTATGTACACCCCATCACAAAATTGTTCCTAACAATAGTCTTGAATTTATCTACATTGCATAAAGAAGTGGCTTAGTCATTAAAAATGTAGTAACTAGCAAAGACTCTACTTTCTTCATACATTTTTTTCCCTCTAATGATCAAATTTGCATTAAAAGTTTTCAAGGCCACATGGATGAGATAAAGGACTAAATCTCATTCTTAATATAATAAAAGTCTGACTCTAAATCAATAAAATGAGTTGGAGAGATTAATCATGACCAATCCTCTTTTTTTTTGGTATAAATATCCTACTGTGAAATTTACATGATAATTAGTGGCCCATATTGGAGAGATTTTCTGGTCTTTTTTTCCCCTTTGGTTCTGAGCAAAATCAGAGAAAGAACATTCTCTCAATAAATTATAAAATATTAAACAAAAGCTTTCAAGTTACTTTAAATGGTTTTTTAAAAATTCTAGAGTATTCAGAAATTTTAAAAGACATATTAATTATATCTAACTCTAAACAATTCCAAATGATTTTTTAGTCTTTGAAATTGATATTACACAAGATATAATTTTTTTGGATGTCAGAAAATATTTTTAATACTATGAAAGGAGAATCAATTTTTTTAGAATACTTTTTTACAAGAATTCTTCATTGTTAAAGCTTTTTTAAAACTATCGTCTCTTTTCTATTTAACTGAATAACTATAGAACTAAGCGACTTTTTTTACTAGACATAAATGCAATTTTTTAATTAACCTTAAACAAAGGCATTTGAAAAACTATGTAAAAAACTTTCCGTAACAGCTTCACTAATTTCTTTATACCTTAATCAGTTGAACACATTTTTACCTTAAAACTTATGTCACTTTATATCAAGGGTTTAAAAAATAAAATTTCAGTGAAGTGTCTCATAATTATATCTTTTGAAATTACTTCAAGCCACATATGTAAAGATTTCAAGTTTGCAGAATTAGAGTTTTTTGCCACCATTTTGTCTGATTTCTGGCCCAGCCATAAGCTTGGAAATTCTGTCCCCTTTCACAAGCTTGAGCTCAGAAAGTTCTTGACCAGCAGGCAACTTTATTGTGAACACATAACCCAGATTTACCAGATTTGGTCTGTTAGCACCTGCTTCCTGCTGTTTCCCTTCTTGGTATACAGCAGAAGAATATCTTGTTTGTTCCCAGTAACCTTTATGACAGGGGATGGATACCTCAGATTTTGGAAATTTGGATAGAAACAGAGGCAGACATGGAAGACATTTTATAAATATGTAATATTAAAAATCTCTTTTAAGTCTATAATATCCATTAGTTCTGTAGCTAGACAAATAATATCTAACATTGTGCAGATGCTGACACTGTGTGAAATTGGGGTAACGATAAACTGATCTTGATGATTTAAGGTGAATACTTGTTGATTTATTCCTCCTACAATACTTATATTAGTTGACTACTTCTAACCTCACCATTTTCAAAATCCCTCTACCAGCCTGTATTAGTCTGTTTTCACACTGCTATAAAGAACTACTTGAAACTGGGTAATTTATAAAGAAAAGAGGTTTAATTGACTCACAGTTCCACATGGCTGAGGAGGCCTCAGGAAACTTACAATTATGGTGGAAAGTGAAGGGGAAGCAAGCACATCTCACATGAGGGGAGGAGAGACAGCGTGACGGGAGAACCGCCACACACTTTTAAACCATCAGATCTTGCGAGAACTCACTATCATGAGAACAGCATGGGAGAAGCCACTGTATGATCCAATCACCTCCCACCAGGTCCCTCGCCAAACGTGGGAATTACAATTCAACACGAGGTTTGGATGGGCACAAAGAACCAGACCATATCAGGACCCTCTAAGCAAAAGTGAAATCATATTTCTATTATTGCTTCTATTCCATTTTTCTTATAATTCAACATTCGCCAGCAGCATTTGTGACTTTAAAGAGTATTCTGTTATGTCTTTGTTATTTGCATATCAAAACTCCTTATGGATTGATTGATTGATTGATTTTCTAGATTATTTCGGGTCAGTTTCTTTCTGATAAGAAAGTTGGGACTTATGTGGAAGTGGATATGTTTGGGTTGCCTGTGGATACCAGGAGGAAGGCATTTAAGACAAAGACATCCCAAGGAAATGCTGTGAATCCTGTCTGGGAAGAAGAACCTATTGTGTTCAAAAAGGTTGGTCACATGTTCTTGATATGAGCTATAACTTCATTTTCCAGGTTTTTGCATGGAGAAAATAATGAAATGGTGAATTATTTATTGTTTAATTTGAAAATTTACACATTTATAAAGCAATTACCTTTTGAAGTCCATTCTGAAAACTCTTCAAGATTTCTGTTAATCACTTGTTTGCATTTTCAGAATTGTATTGTAAATCGATTCATTCTAGTTTGCCTCAAATGGATGGTCATAAAAACATATAAATTTAACTCATATCATCTGATAGTACAAGTGATAAATGATACATTTTAATTATAACTCAAATGAAGTAGAGTGGAAGTAGGGAATAATATAGTGGCTGAGAGAAAAAAATCCATACTTCCTTTAAAGGGAATATTATTTAAATTCCCTAAAATCTCTAGCAACTGAGAGCTGGTCATTCAGTCTTGTCTGAGTTCTATCTAATAAAGTTAAAACCTTTCACACTTGACTGGGCCCTTCTCTTTCTTCACCAAAAAGCTAATCTTCATACATGCTTATCATGAAAAGGAAGAAAATAAGTTCAGTGAGAAGTAGACTTTTTACCCTCTTTACTTTTATATGCCCAAAATATCCACAAAGCCAGTCTTCTGCAAAGAGAATAGCTATATGAAAACTCTCTATTCTCTGGGATTTTTCCATATTTTAACTGAGTTTAATAATCTTGTTTACTATAATGTTTACTTCTTAGGGTTATTATGAATTTTGCATAAGTGAATACATTAACCACACTTAAAAAATGTCTAGCACAATGAAAATATTCAATAAATGTGAGTTTGCTGTTTTTGTAAACAATAAATTTTTAAAGAGATAGTTGACCTCATGTTCTTGACATGAGCTATAACTGCATATTTTAGATGTTTCACACTGAGGAAAGCAATGAGTAATTGCTTGTTGCTTACTATAGAAATTTACAAATTTATAAAGCAATTGTATTTTTAAAACTATCTTGAAAGCTACTCTTGTTTTTCCAGTGGTGGTTGCTTTTACTTTTTTTGCTCTCACTTTGAAGATGCAGGAGTCATTTGATTTGAAAACATAAACAAAATATTCACGTGGTAATAAGACCACTAAACTCTTTTTATTTAAGGATAGAACTTTTGTCATTTCCACATTTAGAATGTTCATGTAAAAATAAAACAGCCTATTTTTTTTTAACAAATGCCTCATTAAGGCAAGGTGATAAAACATAGATGAAGCCCTATCCCTGGCCACCCATGTCTTCTCCTCTGAAAATGAAACTAATAGAGCAACATCTTAACTTTTGTCTAAATTAGCTAAGTAGAAACTTCTACTTGGATCTGAAAAGCAGGTCCTGATTGAATAATACCTTTCTAATTATTTCTTGGAACTGTTCATTCTTATAACCAGGTGTCCTTAATGTCCCTTGTAGGTGGTTCTTCCTACTCTGGCCTGTTTGAGAATAGCAGTTTATGAAGAAGGAGGTAAATTTATTGGCCACCGTATCTTGCCAGTGCAAGCCATTCGACCAGGTATGTATAATGTGCTGAGAAACTTTTTATCAAAGTTTCAAAGACAATCATCACTGCTTTGAATATTACTAGAAAATGATTTCAGAAATTATTTTCTGCTTTGTAATTTTGTTATATAACAAGGGCTATGAGATTATTTAAGTTTGATAGTTACATGTTTTGTGACATGTTGTGGTATTAATATATTAGTCAACTCTTGCAACAATAATTATACGTAACAAACAATCTGAAAACTTATATGCCAGTATTTGTCTTCATGTTCATAGGTCTGTGGGTTGGATGAGTTTGGCAGATCTAGCCTGAGCTCAGCTGCATAGCTGTGCTTCAGGTTCTAGGTTGGGTCTGTGTCTGTCCCACATGCACTCACTCTGGGGCACAGGCTGAAGTGGCAATGGCTTCCACAATATGAACTTCGTTTGGCAGACCATTGGAATATAAAGGGCAAATCTAACTCCACATGTGCATTTTAAGCCTCTGCTTACACCAAATTACTAACATACTGTTGACCAAAGCAGAGTATATACTAAGCACAAGTCAAGAAATACATTAAGGCTGGACATGGTAGCTCATCCCCATAATCTCAGCACTCTGGGAGGCTGAGGCAGAAGGATTTCTGGAGGGCAGAAGTTCAAAACCAGCCTGGGCAACATAGTGAGACCCTCTCTCTACAAAATAATAATAATGCAGAAGTCATATCAAGCATGATTCTGTTATGGGTAAAAGTTTGGATCAATAATTTATGACATATGATTTTGAATTCTCTTTTATGGAAAAAACATGGTTGGAAAGGGAAAAAAAATCACAATTAATGTTTTCTTGTCTAATGAGAAAAATAATACCTTATTCAAAACTGTTATTACAATGAAAAACATGCCCTGTTTTTCATTGAAAGTCACCTCAAATACATGTTTTCATCACATAGATGTGCATGGTTATAACTAACATTGTGAAAGGAAATGTGTGCTACACAGCATTATTCTCACCCTCCAGGCTATCACTATATCTGTCTAAGGAATGAAAGGAACCAGCCTCTGACGCTTCCCGCTGTCTTTGTCTACATAGAAGTGAAAGACTATGTGCCAGACACATATGCAGGTAAACAAACAACTTAACTCAAATACCCCTTTACTCAAAGAATTATGTCTGTCTGGGTCACCATAGGTTTTTGGGTTAGTGGAAGGAAAACTGAACCAAACAAAAGCAGGAGATTCTGACTTCAGAATCACCCCTACTTTCGGATGTATGTTTAGAGGTAAATTGCTCAAGCCATTGTGAATATATTTTAATTTAAATCACAACACCTTAGTTTTTTGCATGTTTACTCCCTGATAGTCTTATTCTCATGGGCCCAGCACTTACCAACTCACGTTACCCATTACAACAGATGTCTAGGTCTGTACAATGAATTTGTCTTCCACCAGTTTTAGAGTGCTGATTCTTTTCATGGGTGACATCCTTATTTTAAGAAATTAACCAAGAATCATAAATGTAAATGCTTATACTGCCAAGTAGCTTGGGTGTAAGACACTGGGGAGTGGTAGAGATTATGGTAACTTGGGGCACATGTGCCAAAGCTGGCAGCCATAACTGATTCTAGCTAGGCACTGCCATTCAAATGATAAATATATTGCCAAATCATTGGGTTATTCCAACAGTCCAGAAAGTAGGCTTTTTATGTGAAATGTCTCCATTTATAAAACGTCATTGGGCCAAATAGGACAATTGTGTGGGCCATTGCTGGAATGGGTGGGACCCTCAAAAAGAAACTAAAGAATTAATAGTATTGAGGGATCCTGAGTTGGAGCCTGTCCAGTTTGACTCTCAGGACTAAACTCTTAATTTCTGAAGTTTCAACAGAGTTCTAACCCTTGTCCATGTTCAAAGTGTTTGGATAGAGGAGTAGATAGTTATATGGGTAGATGGAAGAATGAAAGATGAATGATGAATGAATGGGTGGTTGGATGGATGGGTGGGTAGATGGGTGATGAATGAATGCATGGACTGATGGTCAGATAGATGAGTAAATAGATGGATGACGGATCCTCAATACCTCCAGGGCCTTTGATCTAAAATATCTTTTCCCTAATTTAGATGTCATTGAAGCTTTATCAAACCCAATCCGATATGTGAACCTGATGGAGCAGAGAGCGAAGCAGTTGGCTGCTTTGACACTGGAAGATGAAGAAGAAGTAAAGAAAGAGGTGAGAGGGCATTTTAATCTCATGTATAGCATTAAGCATGATTTCCACACCTACTTGCTGGCCTTGCCTAAGTAATATCTCACACCTTAGGAGAAGAAATAGCACAGGTGGAACAATACTTTCATGGAGTTCAGAATCATGTCACAGAACATCTAGTTCTTTGATTGGCTTAAATTTTTCACATTTCATTTCCTTTTGGCATTCTGTGCATCTTGTGATAAAATTAAACTGTACACATCTTGCTATTTCAGATGAAACTTTCTACATGATTTCATGCTAAATAAAGGTGATGAAGGCACTTAAAAAGGAAGATAATCATCAAATCATTTAGTATTTCCCTTTGTCTTTAACATAATATGTAGGATTTTCAAGGTGCTTTTCTGATTTTTTTATAATACATAAAATATTTAACACAATACCTGGAAAATAGTATGAACCATAAAGAGTCTACTATTGTTATTACATGGTATATTTATGTATTATAATGTATGTCCTCCAAATAATTGATATAGCATTCTAATTAGATGTCACAATGCAAAGAATAATTAAGGAAGGGTCTAAAAATAGTAGAAATGAAATTTAAAAATCTAAAGCCTCTAGACTGGCAGTCTTTTTGCTTTTTAAAAAAGTGAATTATAACTTGATTATTGAGGACACTAATATTAAAAATAGTGATAGAAATTTGCTATTTTCATATTTTATTCAGAGGGAAAACTTGAGAAAAAACATAGAAATGTAGAACTATCAGTATGGGGGAAAAAAACCTTGAAAATTGTTTTCATAACTATAATAGTTATCCATTAAATAGTCCTTTTAAATAGTCTATAAAAGTTGATACTGTTCATTAAGTAATGTTTTTCTTATTTCTAAGTATTCTAGGTTTATTATACAAAATTTAAAACATAAAAATGAGAAAAGAAAACAACAAAAAAATCAACTGTAATTCAAACACCAACCCACTCAGAGATAGCTACAGTGAATGTGGGGTGTATACATAGCTAGCCTTTTTATGCACAATTGTTACTTTTCCACAAAATGGGATAATATTCACAGTCTGTGTTTTAAGTGAAAATAAAAGTATTAAATATCTCATTGTCCATGTCATTAAATGTTCTTCTGTGACATGACTTAATGACTCATAGCCTTCTATCATATAGTTTCACCATAATTTAATTACAAAGTCCCCAATTATTGGATATTTGCAATGCTGCACTATTTTATTTTATATTTATGGGTACATAGTAGGCATATATATTATGGGGTGCATGAGATATTCTGATACAGGCATACTGATTTTTGTATGCTGATTTTTAATCCTGCAACTTTACTGAAGGTTCATCAGTTTTAAGAGTTTGTTTGTGGAGTCATTAGGTTTTTCCAAATATGAGATCCTACCATCTACAAACAGGAATAATTTGATGTTTTCCAATTTGTATGGCCTTTATTTCATTTTGCTAATTGTTCTAGCTAGGATTTCCAGTACCATGTTAAATAATAGTGGTAAAAGTGAGCATCCTTGTCTTATTCCAGATCTTAGAGGAAAGGATTTCAGTTTTTCTTGATTCAGTTTGATACTAGCTGTTCAACTGTTATATATGGCTTTCATTGTGTTGATGTATGTTCCTTCTATACCTAGGTGGGGTATAGAAGGTGGGTTTTTTTTTTTTTTAGGGTTTTTATCATGAGGGATGTTGAATTTTATTAAATGCGTTTTCAACAACACTTGAAATGACCATATGGGTTTTTTTTCCTTCATTCTGTTGATATGATGTATTACATTGATCAATTTGCATATGTTGAGCCATCCTTGCATCTCGGATAAATCCCACTTGGGAGAATAACAGCTCAGACCCTTACCTGTGGTGGAGCAACTTCTGTGTTACAATTCATGCTCCAGAGTGCCCTGTGGGATCAGTCTGAGGCTGGAGTTTGCCTGAGGTCACATTAGACTTACCTTCCTTCCTGTGTTAACCTGCTTGCCTCACCTCCCTGCAGTTTTTTTCCTGAGCACATTCTCTCAGTTACTCGTGTGCTCAAGAATCCTCATGTCCACTTCTGCTTCTAGGGAAACCAGCAATGCTAAGTAGTTTGCTCTTTTATAAATAAATACAAGAATGAGTTCCCTTTCTGAATTAATTGCTTGGGAAATAGAATTTAAATATTTGGCAATAGTTACATCTTTCATTCTAATATTTCTTCAGTGACAATGGTGCTTTTTCTCTTTTCCATGTCCTTTAAAAGATTAAGACTAGAGAATTGTATGAGTTTCTCATTTTACTTATATAAACATCAGTATGAAATTAGTTTCTCTCTTTGGAAACCTACCAAAGGCTCTCAAATTCTTTTCTCTTTTTACTGCTTTACTTAATAGCATATTTAAGAAAGTATAATTCAAGGTAAAGATAATTTACATAGATGTAAATAAATCACTATTAGTAGCATTCTTCTCTAAATAGAAAATAGGACCTATTAGGTACGATGCATATTACCTGAGTGGCAAAGTTATCTGAATACCAAGCTCCTATGACACACAGTTTACCTGTGTAACAAACCCATATATGTACCCAGGAACCTAAAATAAAAGTTAAAAAAAAAAAAAAAGAAAACAGGAGCATCTTTTTTCAACTGGCTGTATTTTATTCTGTAAGAAATAGAGGTTAAAAGAGAGCATTTTCAAGTGAAATTACATATATTTTCAGTATTTAGAAGAAATGCTTTTTAGATTATCAACTGTAACCCATTTATTAGCCATTGTCTCTAAGAAATAAGCATTTGCTTCAAGAGAACATTTCAATACTATCATATTTTGGCCCACTTTTTATATTGTCTGACTCACATGTTCTTGTGAATGAGCTGAAATTTATCTAAAATTGTTTGCAAATATTAGCTGGGTGTGCTGACACATGCCTGTAGTCCCAGCTACTCAGGAGCCTGAGGCAGGAGAATCACTTGAGTCAGAGACAGAGGCTGCAATGAACTATGAATGCACTACTGCACCCTAGCCTGGGCAACAGAGACCATGTCTCTTAAAAATAAATAATAAAATAAAATAAAAGTGTTTGTAAATATTTCCTTATTCGGTATATGGCCCCAGTTCAACATAGCAATTGAGCTAAAGGTCTCATAATGGAAGATTTTACTAATGGTGCCTCAGAGAGACCATTTCTGTAATGACTAGGGGATAAAGTCACTCTAAAGAATGGGAGCCATAAGGCCTTTGAGATTGTAGGGCTCTTTTTACAAATTGATGTCCTTTGAAAACCTTATCTTTGCACCAAGTTATTTTAGGAGAATAAAACGTACAAAAATATAGAAGTAGAGTTTTAGGTCAATCTTATTTTTGTTTATCTTTTCCTAAAGGTGATCAGAAAAGATTTTTAGAAATGTATAATATTGTTTAAATTTGGATGGTATTTGGACATTTTTTAGTTTTAGAAATAATTTTAGGGGCATTGAATCACATAGAGTCTATATTGGTCTAATAGAGAAAATATTATTTTTTTCTTTTGACATGTCTAAACTCTTAACTGGCCTCATTTTTAAAACTCAAGAAAAAAAAATTATTTGCCCCTAACATGTAATACTAGAAAAGAAAAGACATTTCACACTTTGAACCCCAGTGTTTATCTTGTCTTGGAATAATGTAAGTTTGTTTGAATGATGCCACTGAAAATAAGTAACTGTGGTTTTCTCTAAAGAAAATTCTATCTAGGACATGGCAGGCACTGGAGACACTATTTTAGCAGCAAGGACTTTTTTAGTATAATCATTTTAATGTGATGCTTCTAAAGGTCATTTCTATTTGAACATTCAAAACTTCATTGGACTGCAAAATATGACTAGATTTTTAATAGTCTTATAAATTATCTTCCAGAGTAATTTACAAACCAAATAGATAAAAAAGTAGAATTTTCCTCCATGATTTGAATATTAGACATTTGTTTCAGATAAGGTAAAAATACATTATTCAGATTATATTATATATATATTATGTGTACAATATATATATTTAGGTTACATATTATCTGAATAATGGTTGGAAGTTAAGGAATAATAAAGATTCGTTATTGGATTTATTTTGTCTTTGTAAATTAAGAGTGGTAGATTAGTCAGGTTGTAGAATAAGAGCTCAGCTGAATCCTAACAAAGTATAGCATTCACAGTTAATTCCTCTAAATAAAAAGTCATGCAGAAAAATTTAAAAACATAATAAACAAAATTTTAAAACCCTCTAATTCTGCAAATACTGTTAACATTTTTAATGTGTATCCTTCTAGCATGTTTCCTATGTACATTTTGTTTGTTTTTTGAGACAGAGTCTCACTCTGTCACCCAGGCTGGAGTGCAATGGTGTGATCTCAGCTCACTGCAACTTCTGCCAGCTGGGTTCAAGTGATTCTCCTACCTCAACCTCCGGAGTAGCTGGAACTACAGGCACCCACCACCAGGCCTGGCTAATTTTTGTATTTTCAGTAGAGACAGCGTTTCATTGTGTTGGTCAGGCTGATCTCGAACTTCTGACCTCGAGTGATCCACCTGCCTCAGCCTCCCAAAGTGCTGGGATTACTGGCATGAGCCACCACATCTGGCCTCTGTGCACATTTTTAAAAAATATTTTTAAAATGTTTTACAGACCTAATAATGTTATTACAGAGATGCCTAGTGAAATATCACAATAGTTTTTTTTTTCTATTTGTAAAATACTTATAAAAGGAAAAAGTAAATAATGCATTTATTAGGAAATATGTGATAATAATGCCAAAATGCAATATTTGAACATGAATGTTTTAATGTTAGAGAAATAAAAACAACATAATGAGCATTTACTGAGTGCTTACTGTGTAGCTGGCACTATATTGAGCCCTTTATTTTATTTTTCTTTTATCAAGACAGAGTCTCAGTATGTTGCCCAAGCTGGTCTTCAACTCTCAGCTCAAGCAATGCCCCCTCTTCCGCCTCCCAAAGCACTGAGATTACAGGGGTGATCCACCATGTCTGGCCGTGAAGCTTTTACTGTATTCACTCACTTAAGTCTTAAAACATCTAGATGTCCTAATTACCATTATTTTCATTTAACAAACAAAGAAACTAAGGCACTGAGGAGTTAAATTGTTTGCCCTGTGCCACACAATCAATAAAGAAAGGAGTTAGGACTGAAACTCAGGCAGTCCGGTTCTACAACTCATGTTCCACATCAGCATTTCTCCACATTTAAGTGTGAAGACCAGGGCATCATGATAAAATGCTGATCCTGATTCACTGGGTCTCAGGTGGGGCCTGGGACTCAGCCTCTCTAGTAAGCCCCCAAGTGATGGGATACTGCTGGTCTTCGGAGCACAGTTTGATAGGCTTCTTCACCACACACATGCACTGCCTCTATAACAAAGCTGTAATTTTCTGTAACCTTTAGCAGGATGGGCCATTCATCCATCTTTCTGTCCTCCACAGCAGGTTACCTGAATGAGTGAGCACAGGATATAAGACCTTTACCTTCAATAGTAACATCCTTTGATTGAATTTTTCGTTTAATGTCACGAATTCCCACTCCCCGCCATCCCTGCTTTAATCACTGGAGGAAAGTTGTCATCTAAGACAGAGCACCTGACACTACAAACCTTGCCCAGCCCTCAAAGCCAAATTGTCTAACTCACATGTTCTTGTGAGTGAGCTGAAATTTATCTAAAATTGTTTGTAAATATTAGCTGTGTGTGCTAACACACGCTATAGTCCCAGCTTCTCAGGAGCCTGAGGAAGGAGAGTCTTGAGTCTAGAAGGTAGAGGCTGCAATGAACTGCGAATGCACTACTGCACCCTAGCCTGGGCGACAGAGACCATGTCTCTTAAAAATAAATAAAATAAAATAAAATTGTTTGTAAATATTTTCTAATTTAGTGTATGGCCCCAATTTGATTAGTTGAATAACGATATAATTTCACCAATAAAATAACTTGACATCAAAAAGATCCAAGGTAGTGTTTTCATAAGATTACAACATTTTACCTAAGGCCTTCGATACCATTTAATTATTCAAAATAGAAGCTCAATATTTCATCCACAGTTTAAGAACTTGACACTAAACTCAAAGATGAGATTTACAGCTCATTTTGAATTCTCTTTAAATAAAATTCTCCTCCTTCAAATCTTCCTCCTCAAACAATAAATAAACAAGATATTAACTGATAGAAACAATAGTTTATCAAAATTCCTGAAATTTAAAGTATCCAATATCATAAATATATATATATATATATTAATGACACCATCCCTTTCGTTTCTTCTATACTGTACAGATTTGGCACTCACAACGCACTTTCATTGGATGCCTTGCATAAAACTGGGTCCTAACTAAGAAAAACATAGTAATCCCCATTTTTAGAGAAGGGAACAATTACTCATTATGGTAGAGTGATTTGATGCCATCAATGGCCATAAGTTGAAGAACTAGGGTCTTTTTAATAAGTATCAAGAAAAGACCATTTATTCACTTGAATTGAAACTAGTCAATGATTGGTTCAATTCGACTGCTTTTGCAAATATCCTCCATAACAATTTCTAAAATTCCAATGGATTCTAATGAGGGGCTTTGGGTTCATCTGCCTAAAATAGGGATGAATACATTAACTTAAATATCCATGTCATGCCCAATTATAAAAACATAGCTCTCAGTTAATAATGAAGGTTTTCACTCTGCTTTAGTGCAGTACTTCTCAAACTTTGATGTGCATACAGGAGTAAGAAATAGGCAAGGTGTAGGTCAAAGGATACAAAGCAGGAAATATGTAGGATGAACACTTTTAAAAAATCTTATGTACAGCATAAGGACTATAGTTAACATTCATGTATCATAGTCAGAATTTTTGCTAAATGAGTGGGTTATAGCTGTTCTTGCCACAGGGGGAGCAAAATGGGTAACTATGTGAGATGATGGATATGTCTGTTTGTTCCCTTTTAGTAACCATTTTACTTATAATATCATGTTGTATGCCTTGAATATACACAATAAAATTTATTTTTTTAAACGTGCGTACAGATCACTTGAAAATCTTGTTACAATGCAGATTCAGATTCAATGGGTCTGGCATAGGTCACAAAACGCTGCATATTTAACAAGCTTCCAGATGATGCGGATGGCTCATGGACCATATTTAGAGTAGCAGGGATCTCACACTTCAGCATGTACCAGAATCACCCGGATGGCCCACAGACTGATGGGCCTCATAGCCAAAGTTTCTGATTCAGTAGGTCTGGGGTGGACCCAAGAATTTGCATCTCTAGCAATTTGCAGTGAAGCTGTTGCTGGTCTAGAGACCACATATTAAGAACTGCTGCTTTGAAGCCCTGTATCTGTCTCTCACAAGTGTGTGGCTCTCCCCAGATGAAACCATTAATTCCATCCACTCTATAAATGCCAGCTTAATCACAGAAACCTGGGAAGGGCTCCAGGAGACACTTTTTTTTTTCTGGGAATTATCCAGAATTTGTCCTTCGAGTGATTGACCATAGTCTTTGCCAAATGATTTGACTTAATTTCAAAGATATATTTCCACAAAGTTAACATAAAGAGTTGTTGGATTTCTGCCTAACTACCAAGAGTTCATTCCTTCTGATTTCTTTGGAAACTGTGTCAAAGCACTTCTAATAAATTAAAGTTAGTACATTAAAGTTTATCTATGTAACACATATAAAAGGGTCACTGGAGCTTTGTTCTCTTACCCTTTGGTAGCTTTCTGAATAACCTGCTGTTATTATTCATTAAATACAAACTTATTACAGACAGCAGAAAGCAGCATCTTCACTCTTTTCATTCATTGATTTATTCATTTATTCAATGTTTTTTATTTTAGCATGACATTTAGGTGGTTCTTTACTTTCAGGACTTTGCCATTAATAGGATAGCTATTTATTGTGTACCAGCAGGAAACTAGATGTGAATTCATTCATTCATTCAATATATTTAAAAAAAAAACAAAAACAACTATGTGTCAGTCACTCTGATGGCCTTTATATATGTAATGCTGAGGAAAATCAGATACTCTATAGACCTTACAACCTGGAGGAAAAGAGTGACATTAATAAAATTTATACATCTACATGTAAAATTGCAGCTGTTACCGATGTTCAACAAAATAATAGCATGTGAGTGCTGATGATTCCTTTATAAGATGATGCAGCCATGCTGTGTCAAGATTCACTTGATGTGTTCCAGTTACTGCTGGAAGAACTTGCTGGACATTAACGGTGCAAAACACTAAAAGTACTTTACTCAGTATTAATGAAGAAGCTCAAAATACTGAAGTCAACAGATGAATTTATCCGGCTCATTAAAGCTGTCTCTTGCTTCTAACTCACCCTGGTAGACTCTTCAAAATTAGGAGTTTTGACATATTTCATTATGAAAAATTCTAAGCTAACATTGAAAGAGCTGTACAAGGAACACCTATATATCAGCCACCTGGATTTCATAATTAAAATTTTGATGCATTCACTTGATCACATGTAAATCCCTCTATCCATTTATCAATCCATGTTGGTACAATATGATACATTTTAAAATAGGTTGCAAACATCAGTATACTTCACTCCTAAACACTTGGGAATGCATAAAGCAGGACACGGTTTTTAAGAATAATTCTTGATTTCTTAGAAATATGAGGCAGATACATTATCTAATTTCATTCAACTAATAGAAATTTAAGGTACAAATTGTATACATGTTTGAAGAAGCTCCTCCTTAAGGGAAAGGCTGGCTCTAACCAAGCCCCTTTCTGACCATATTTGTCCTGAGTGGAATGAATTTCTGCATGATGAAATTATGAGACTTGCCCATAATATGTTGGGAAAAACTGATGACCTTGCCCCTTATCCATGTGTTGCCCATCCAAAGCAAGGAGCTGTCATCCTAACCAGCTACACAACTGCACTCTTTAGATGACTCAGACGAGGAAAGCATGGTCCCACCTCTAATAGCCTAGTCACACATCTGATATTTAAAAGACCCTTTACCTACCATATTAACCATTCAGTAAAACCTCCAAATCCTAATTCTCTGCTGCTCAATCATCAGATCAAATTTTCAATGCCCAGGATGGAAATCTTTTCAACCAGCACATCAGATGGCTTTTCCTCCTTCTATAAAACTTATAAAAATGACATTTTCAGTTACCCTTTTACTGGTCCACCTGTATTCTATTTTCAAAGACGTTCTGTTCATTTTGGAGCTAAGAAGCGTATAAATTCTTTTCATATTTAATTTTAACAGTCAAGTTAGGTGTATTTTGAAGAAAAAGATATCGCAATGATTTCATTTGGCCACTAGATGGCAGGAACGCACTCCTGTGGTTCACTCTGCACTTTTTTTCACTACCCAGCTACGCAAAATCTAGTTAATTCACCTGAAGTACTACTACTTTCTGAACTTTCTTTCCTTGATATTTGCTTAATTGAAATTTAAGTCTCTGAATTAAATTAACAAAACAGACATTTCTAGTTTCTGTTTCTATCACAATTTCCAGTACCAGGTTTTTATTCACTCACGAAAACGAATAATGGGGGAGAAATAAAGCATCAACTTCTGCTGATTCTCTTGAGTGGGATAAGGAATTTGGTTTTTGCACCTTGGCTTACATATCAATATAGTGGGAATTATTTGATCTTTCAATCAGAATATCAGAAAGTTCAATTTTAGTATTGCACTCCTATAGGTGCTTTTTTTCATTTTTCAGCCGTTGTTTTGCTTAACTTATTGAACTTTGTATATACCTTTTTAGTGCAACAGGGTAGTTTTTTGAGAATTATGTTTACATGTACACATCTCTATCTCAGCAGCAAGTTAAGTTATTATTACTGTTCCTTAAGCTGCTGTTATCATAGAGTAGACTGCTGCAGTAGAAAAATTTAGTCTTTAGATATAGTACATATTCAAATACTCATTCACACTTTCCTATGTGGCCTCTGGCAAGTTACATGACTTTTAATAAAATTTTCAGTAAAGATTTCTAATAACACCTCTTTTTTTTCTTTTTTCTTTTTTTTTTCACTATAATGGTACTGTGAGTGTTGCCTACACTGACTGGCTGTGGAAAAGCTGTTGTATATAACAGTGTCTAACCCAGAAAGATCTCAACCGCTTCTAATTGTAGTCTCCATTTGGCAAATGTAGTCCATTAAAATTTGTATCTATGGGCCGGGCACAGTGGCTCGTGCCTGTAATCCAGCATTTGGGGAGGCCAAGGCAGGCAGATCACTTGAGGTCCAGAATTCAAGACCAGCCTGGCCAACATGGTGAAGGCCCGTCTCTACTAAAAATAGAAAAATTAGCTGGATGTGGTGAGGCACTTCTATAATCCCAGCTACTCGGGAGGCTGATGCAGGAGAATCACTTGAACCCAGGAGGCGGAGGTTGCAATGAGCCAAGATCACGCCACTGTACTTCAGCCTGGGTGACAAAGTGAGACTCTCTCTCTCAAAAAAAATTATATCTACAGCCTTTAGCAAAAAAGTTGAGACATCAGTCACATGTATTTGTTATTACAGAATCTTACTTAACTCAGGTGTCCACAGCCAGTACTGGTCCATAGCCTGTTAGAAACTGGGCCGCACAGCAGGAAGTAAGTAGCAGGTGGGCAAGGAGCAAAGCTTCATCTGCATTTACAGCTGCTCCCCATCACTCACATTACCCCCTGAGCTCCACCTCCTGTCAGGTCAGCTGCAGTATTAGATTCTTATAGGAGTGTGAACCCTGTTGTGAACTGCGCATGTGAGGGATCTAGGTTATATGCTCCTTATGAAAATCTAATGCATGATGATCTATGACTGTCTCCCATCACCCCCAAATGGGATGATCTATTGCAAGAAAACAAGCTCAGGGCTCCCACTGATTCTACATTATGGTGAGTTGTATAATTATTTCACGATATATTCCAATGTAATCATAATAGAAATAAAGGGCACAATAAATATAATGCTCTTGAATCATCCTGAAACCATCCCCCCCATAAGTTCCTCTCCCCGCTGGTCCATGAAAAAATTATCTCTTATGAAACTGGTCCTTGGTGCCAGTAAGGTTGGAGACTGCTGACTTAACTCGTATATAACATTTGTATTCAGAAAATCATAAGAGTCCCCTGGCAAGAGTCAGACTATGCAAGGATCTCCAAATTCCTTAGCCCAGTCTTTAACATCCTTGTTACTGACCCTCTTCTCTATACCTTTGCTTGGCCACTGGGGCAAGAAGGTGAGGAGCTGTGGGCTGCAGACTAGTTGGCTCCTGGCCCACCGAGTTCCTAGCACAGCCCTGTCCCTTCAGCATTGCTAAGGATGCATGGCTCGCTCTTGCCGCATCTCAGAATTCCAGGCAAACTCTGTTCCTCCTGGCAGAGGGTACAGATTGGCAGCTTTTGGGCCAAATGCAATCTGAAGATATGTTCTGTTTGGCCTCTCAGTGATTGGAAACTGGGAGAGTTCACTCAAAAATTTAGTTTTTCAGTTTTTTTCAAAACCTGGGCAAAATAGTCTTAAAATGAACAACAGCAACTGCCCCATTTCCAGGCTCTGTCTCTCCTGCTCTGGTCATGACCTCACTTTGCCCTATTGCATTAAATCTGGTCAACTTCACTGGTTTCTATCATTTCCATTAACTGCCCATTATTCTACAGTGGGGGGAACCCTGGGGGTTGTGTTCCTAGAGTGATGCAGTCCACTCTACATGAAGACATCTCCAGGTGTGACCCCTGGACAAAGCATTTCTCCAAAACCTAATTCAAAGTCGAGCACCAACCCTTGGTGACCCCTTCATCCTCAATTGCAACCATAAAGTATTTGCCTGAATGTTTACATAACATCAGCTTTTTAAAAATATCTTTGATTTTATATATTATGTCCCTTTTTGGAAGGTGGAGCCTTCGTCTCACATGCCCTTGATAAGCAGAGGTTTATTTTTTCCTTTACTCGACTCAAATTGACAATTGAGCTTGGTTTCCCAAGGGCATACAGCTACATGGAGTATCTCAAATCCTGATATAAAGCTAAAAATAAACTTGCTGGATCCAGTTTGAATGCACCTCCAGCCTAACACCTCAAGACACTAATGCTAATTGCCAAGAAAATTAAAAGCCACCATTATTACTTTCACAGAAACTGATTTTCCCTAACTTCCATTCTTTTCTCCATCAATATTTTCTTTTTCTCTATCCTGTCTCAGAGGGCTAATTTTAGTCAGCTGTCACATTGAGAAGAATCTGGTTCATTCCCCACATGGTTCTAGAAACCAACTTGGATATAGTGGGGAAGGTCAGATCCCCATGGAACAGGGATATCTTCCTACCTTGTTTTTAAAGCAGCTGAGTATGGTAACCATGGGCACCCTCTTCAGCTGGGAGGCCAGGAAAGTGTTACCCCTGCTGTATTTAAGCCAAAGAACCACCCACTGTGGGTGTATAGGCCCCGTGTAGTCGAATCTAGTTTTTCAAGAGAAGCAAGAAATCCATTGTTTCAATGTAAAATCACCTTAATTAAAAGATTTGGCAGCATTGGTTGAGCCAAAGAAAATGCATCCATGCACTCCATTGGGACCATGAGTTTCCAGTTTGCAATGTCTTGCTGAACAAAACATACACAGTCCTTTCCCTTTGCATATAATTCTAGGGAGAATTCTTCTGATGGATGTAACTAAATAGTGTGACCATACCAGCACTTACCCACCAGAAGTAGCCATTTTTCAAAAGAAAGATTCTGCCCTAGTGAGCTATACAACTGCCCAGGTTACTTGTTTAGGCTCCTGTCTCCCCTAACTGATGTCCAGCCATTGCTACTAAGGGCTCTTCCAGCACTAAGCTGGCCATAGTAACCAAGCAAGGATGATTTGTTGAATTAAAATAAGTTCTGCCATCACTTAATGCAGTTTTGGAAGATGCTTGGGAAATAGATTAAAGGCCACTGGTGACAATCAGTGTCACTATTTTCACTCTTATCTTACTTTTTATAAAAATGTTATAGGACAATTTTTCATCTGTAATGACATGCCAAAATGTCACAATGTTGGGCTCCAAATGACTTCTGGGAAACTATATTTCCTAATGTATTTTTAAAATATGCTACAAAGTAGAACATTGGGATAACCTCCTTGTCAGTAAAACCTGCCAGGGACTTGGAAGGCAATCCTGATAAAGAGTTACAGAGAATTTAGCACATTGAAAAGCAACATTAAAAGAGTGTATAGGCAATTATTTTATAAGGATCAGCATTTATTCAACAAATACTTTTAAATGTTTACTCTGTATAGGGTATAGTGAATTAGCTGCTGGAGGGTGCTGAGAGAAGATTTCACGTTTCAGTGCATTTATTATTATTATTCATTGGTAATATTGCACAAGCTTACATGTTTTGTTTCATTTTATTTGTTTTATGTCAACATGAATAACAAACAGAGATGCTCTCCAAAAGAAAATAATATTATTTAAGAATAGGGCATACTAAATTATGTGCATAGTCAGGAAGGGAAGAAAGACAAAGGTTTTTGAAGGATAAATGAGGAGAATTACGTAACTGTTTTGAGATGATTATCCTTGGCTACAAGGATCAATAACAAGAATGACATCAGTCCAAGGTTGGACAGGCAGTTGCTGAGATATCCTCACAGAATATTTTTTGTGTCACATTGCTGTGGCCTTTGTACCAGGTGATGGTTTTTGCAGTCTTTTGTGATAGCTTTTCTTATCAGGCATTTATGTGTGAGAACCTTCTCTTTATGACATTCCTGGCTCTTTTTGCCAGGCTTTTGGGGTTTTTGTTGTTGTTGTTGTTTTAATCTAAGGGATTCCATTTGGATTTGACAACTTTCACATTATTTAACATCCACATATTTACTCTGTGCCAGAAGCACTTCTAAGCACTTTATAAATATTAACTTAATCATCTAAACAATCTCACAAGATAATATTATGATCCCCAATACACACGTCTTTGTCTATAATGATAAAGAAATTGAAGCACTGGAAGTTAGTGAACTGCCCAAAATCACACTGCTGGTAAATTGCAAGGCCAGAATCTGAACCCAGGCAAGCTGCACTCCAAAATGTGTGTTCTTATCCATCACATCAATTAGCTCATTCTGTAAAACAACCCTAAACTTGGTGGCTTATAACATCAACCAGTTATTATTTTTCATGCATTATCTGGTCATTATCTGGTCAGCTGGGCAGGTCTGCAGATCCAGACCAGACTCACAGACTCAGCTCATCTTAGCCGGGCTCACTCATGTGTATGTGCTCAGCTGGGGACTGGCTGGTCCAGGACATAAGGATGACTCAGCTCTCCTCCAGAAGAGCTGGATGAGAGACAAGGATGACTCAGGTCTCTCCTCCTCCATTGCTATAACAGGGTCCTCAGAAACAGTGGAAAAATTTGCAAGGGGCCTTTGTATCACGTTTGCTACCCCCGATTGACCCAAGTAAATCACATAGTCTGGTCCAGAGTCACTGTGGAAGGACACCACCAACGGGAATAGACATAGGTTGGTGTAAAAATTGGAGTCTTTAATATGATTAATCTCCCATACTCATGGCTCAGCACTCTGTTGTTTTAACCCTGCTTTCCAGGCAGTATCAAATTTGATATTTCCAACTCCAAAAGAATTGTGAAGATGCTACAGAATATAGCCTTATTGATTTAGGAAGGCTGGAAAAGACTAAAAAGAAATGTGGAAAATGAAAGATGTTTATAATTTTAGGCTGACCCTGGAGAAACACCATCAGAGGCTCCAAGTGAAGCAAGGACGACTCCAGCAGAAAACGGGGTGAATCACACTACATCCCTGACGCCCAAGCCACCCTCCCAGGCTCTCCACAGCCAGCCAGCTCCAGGTAAGCCATCTGGAAAGATCTGGACAAGATGAGCAAGATCCTTCAGTTCATTAGTGCCACTGAAGGAGGTGTTGTGATGTGAGTAGCTAAAGCATCAGGATCAGGAAAGATGAGTGGACTTAGGAGGTGCTCCATCAATGTGCCATTAATGAATGAAGGCCAGAAGAGATTCATACATGCTCATCTGGCTCTCCAGATAACTTATGAAGCCACAACAAAAAATCATCCAGATTTCCTGTGTCCTTTTTCAGTGATGAATTATGATCCATCTGCTGGCACAGTTTGAGTAGAGTTCTCCAAGCAGCTTATAAACAATCATGCCTTAGAAGTGCAGGCACCTAAGGTTAGGCACCATGGCTCACACCTGTAATCCCAACACTTTGGGAAGCCAGGGCAGCAGGATCATGAGGTCAGGAGATCAAAACCATCCTGGCTAACATGGTGAAACTCCATCTCTACTAAAAATACAAAAAAATTAGCTGGGTGTGGTGGCACACACCTGTAGTCTCAGCTACTCTGGAGGCTGAGGCATGAGAATTGCTTGAACCCAGGAGGTGGAGGTTGCAGTAAGCTGAGATTGCACCAGTGCACTCCAGCCTGGGCGACAGAGCTAGACTCTGTCTCAAAAACAAACAAAAACAATTCATTCTTAGTCCTGTTTCATTAATTCTTTGCCAAGGGCTCCTTTTCCTCTTTGCCCGACCTTCTTTTCAACATCGTTGAGTGTCTGCCATGAGCTGGGTGCTGGACACATTGCGAAGCCTTTCACATGGATCATTCAATTCCCCACCCCATGCCAGGCCCAAAGAGTAGATTCTATCATTGTCCCCATTGTGCAGCTGAATAAGCTGCCATTTTCAGGTGATAAAGTACTTATTGAAGGCCACAGAACCAGGGAAGAGTGTAGTGAGGACTGACACATTTCCCTATGATACTAACATTCTTGCTTTTAGCTCCTATATCCCAACCAAAGCCAGGCTCATGCCTCATTTCTAAAAAAAAAAAAAAAAAAATCCTTTGATTTGTATGCAGCTAACTTTGACATTTAATCTTAGGCAGGTTTATGTAACTCTTTCTGGTGCGTATGTTCTGTTTACCCCAGTAGATGGGAGGCTTCCTAGGATAGACTTCAGTTTGATGCTTCCTCTGTACATCACATGGTGCTGGAGAATAGCATGGACCTGATAATTTCTTGTCTAATTAGTTATACAAAGTAAGTAAAAAGGAACAAAATTTCCTTCCATGAAGGTGTGGAAAGGAGCTCCTTTCTTTGTCATACGAGGTCAGGGCAGCAATCGATCCAGATCTTTTATTTAGGGTGGAAGGGTATATCTCATGGGGGAGAATGAGAATTTTAAAAGAACAAATTATATTTAATTTCTATCAGACATGCTTGAACTGCTTTTTAAAAGGTTGCTGGCCAGGTGTGGTGGCTCACGCTTATAATCCCAGCACCTTGGGAGGCCAAGGCAGGTAGATGACTTGAAGTCAAGAGTTCGAGAACAGCCTGGCCAACATGGTGAAAACCCATCTCTACTAAAAATATATGTTAGCCTGGCATGGCGGTGCATGCCTGTAGTCTCAGCAACTCAGAAGACTGAGGCGAGAGAACTGCTTGAACCCGGGAGACTGAGGTTGCAGTGAGCTGAGATCATGCCACTGCACTCTAGCCTGAATGACAGAGCAAGACACCGTCTCAAAAAAAAAAAGTTGTCAATAGTAAAAAGATGACTTAATTATGAACAAGAAGTAAATTTTCAAATAAAGAGTTTTATATACCAAATACAAACATCTTGAGTGCTTCTGAAATATACATTTATCATTTAAGTATGCGAGTAAATAGTCATGTGTTCCTGAAAGTAAAAGAGAATTTAGCATTTTCACATTCAATTTTTTTTAACTTGATATTTTGGAAAAATTTGACTTACAGAAAACATATATATGTGTGTATATATATAAATTTTTTTTAAGAGACAGAGTTTCACTCTGTTGCCCAGGCTGGAGTGCAGTGGCACAATTTTGGCTCACTGCAACCTCCACCTCCCTGGTTCAAACAATTCTGCTTTAGCCTCCTGAGTAGCTGGGACTACAGCTGTATGCCACCACGCCCTACTAATTTTTTTTTTTTTTTTTTGGTATGTTAGTAGAGATGGGGTTTCACTGTGTTGCCCAGGCTGGTCTCAAACTCCTGAGCTCAGGCAATCCACCCACCTTAGCCTCCCAAAGTGTTAGAATTACCGACATGAACCACCACATCCAACTAGAAAACACGTTTTAAATGGCACAGAATACATTGCAAAAACAGCCTTCCTTTCCCCTAAAGTTAACATATCACGGGATCATGGGGCAATCATGAAAACCAGAAAATTAACATTGGCATGATACCCTGACCTGAACTGCACACCTTATTTGGGCTAACCTGCTTTCCACTAATGTCCTTTTACTGTTCAAGATTCCAACTCAGGATCCCACATTGTATTTTATTGTCATGGTGCCTTAGTCTCCTTTCATCTATGGCAGTCCCACAGTCTTTCCTGTCTTTCATAACCTTGGTACTTTGGAAGAACTCTAGTCATTTTGTAGAATGTCCCTCGGTTTGGATTGGTAAGATGTTTCCCCATGATTAGGTTGAGGGCATGCATTTTGACAAGAGCACCACACAAGTGATTCTCACCCTTCTCAGAGCATCACATCACGGGTATATGATGTTGCTGCGTCTCATTACTGATGATGTGAGATCAGTTGGTTAAGGTGGTTTCTCCTCTGAAAGTTATTTTCCCCTCTTAGATAAATTGGGACAATGACTTTGAGACTATGCATATATCCTGTTCTTCCTTAAACTTTTACTTACTGATTTTAACTTCACCAATGGATCTTTCCTGCAACTGTTATTACTGCCTAGTGGTCAACATTTCACTTTTATTTTCATTTTTATTTTATTTTTTTGAAACAGAGTTTTGTTCTTGTTGCCCAGGCTGGAGTGCAATGCTGTGATCTCAGCTCACTTCAACCTCCGCCTCCTGGGTTCAAGCGATTCTCCGGCCTCAGCCTCCTGAGTAGCTAGGACTACAGGCATGCACCACCACACTTGGCTAATTTTGTATTTTTAGTAGAGACGGGGTTTCGCCATGTTGGTCGGGGTAGTCTTGAACTCCTGACCTCAGGTGATCCACCCACCACAGCCTCCCAACATTTGACTTTTAAAAGGCCACTCGTCATTCCTGATTTTTCCAGAAGGTGGCAATAGCATTGCCTAAACCAAATTTGTTTTGCTTCCAAGTGGGCGTCTTTTCTCTTTTCTCTCCCTATAAATGGAGCATATAATATCGCTTTTTTTTTTTTTTTTTTTTTTGAGACATCTTAGAGTTTCACTCACCCTGTCCCACAGGCTGGAGTGCAGTGGTACAACCTCAGCCCACTGCAACCTCCACCTCCCGGCTTTAAGTGATTCTCCTGCTTCAGCCAACCAAGTAGCTGGGATTACAGGTACCTACCATCACACTCAGCTAATTTTTGTATTTTTAGTAGAGACTGGGTTTCCCCATGTTGTCCAGGCTGGTCTCAAACTCCTGACCTCAAGTGATCCACCTGCCTCGGCCTCCCAAAATGCTGGGATTACAGACATGAAGCACTGCACCTGGCCTAATGTCACATTTAATGAGGTTTGTCTCAAAGCTACAAATGAAGACTTTTTAAGAATAATTTTTATAAAGAATTTCTCCCACAATTTGTCATTTCTCTGAAAAGAGATTTAGATTCAAGGCCCAAATATTTTTGTTTGCTTTATTTGTTTACAGGAAGAATAAAATTTTAAAGGTTGAAGAAGGCTATTTATTTTATCTTTTATATTACAGGTTCTGTAAAGGCACCTGCCAAAACAGAAGATCTTATTCAGAGTGTCTTAACAGGTAATTGCCACCCTTTTCCCCCATGGAATTAAGCAGCTGAGTATTACACAGTGGAAATATTTAGAAGAGAGGAAATTTTCATTCATATCTGAAAAATAACATGATTAATATTTCTTCTTCTAAAAATCTACAGATATACACTATTAGTTTAGTCTATGTGATATGATATAATCACAGAGAAGCAGCCATACTTTGTAGTTAGAACCCTGCTGGCATAAACATAATGTAGTTTAACAAGATAGCTATTTCACCATCAGAGAATAGTTTCATGTTGGAAACGTATCCCAGTGAACAGGAATGCCTGTCTTCCCAAATTGCCAACAAACTATATTTTAGATAGGCGGAATATGATCCATTTGTGAGCATAAAATGTACAGTGTATAAGAACTATGATACAGTTTGGAATTATTTTATATTTGGTTAGTCACATAAGCTAATGCAACTAAAATTGGTACAAGCTTTGTGCAGTACAGTTAGCAGTATGTAGTGGAATCTTAAAAATATGTATAATTCTTGGCTCAATATATAACAGAAATGTACACACATAAAAGCAACACCATTGATGAGGGCCAAATATGGAAACAACCCAATCTCCAGCAGCAGTAGGGTAGGTAAATAAATTGTGTTAAATTCCTAGCATAGAACAGGAGGCAGCTGCAGGAATAAATAAACTACAATCACACACAACAACATGGATAAAACCCAAGCATAATGTGGAGGGAATAAAAGCCAGACACAAAAGAGCACGTTCTGTAGGATTCCATATACAGCAACTTCAAAGACAAAACTAATTCATGCTATAGAAACCTGGATCTGGAATATACTTCCTGGGAAGCAGGAACCAAAAAGGAAGGCTTCTAGGATGCTGGCAAAATTTTTATTTTGACCTGAGTGATAGATATTGAGGCTTATTGACTTTGGGAAAATTTACAAGGCTATACATTTATGATTTATGTACTTTGATGTGTGTATTTGTATTTCGTCAAGAAATGCATAAAATATGCATAGAAAAATTACTTGAGGAAAGTATTAAAAGAAAACAAATCGTGGGTTTTTTTGAGGGGTTTTTTGTTTGTTTTTGAAATGGCATCTCGCTCTGTCACCCAGGCTAGAGAGCAGGGGCACAATCTCGGCTTACCGCAACCTTTGCCTCCCAGGTTCAAGCGATTCTCCTGCCTCAGCCTCCCAAGTAGCTGGGACTACAAGCGCGTGCCACCATGCCTGGCTAATTTTTATATTTTTAGTAGAGACGGTGTTTTGCCATGTTGGCCAGGCTGGTCTCAAACCCCTGACCTCAGGTGATCCACCCATCTTGGCCTCCCAAAGTGCTGGGATTACAGGTGTGAGCCACTGTGCCCAGCCCAACAAAACATGTTTTTAAAAGATTCAGTTTCATGGAGAACAATACCATATTAATGCATAAAACAAGAGACAGAAGTGTTCCCAGAACATGATTTCAATGTTATTTAAAAGTATGTAAATGAATGGCCAAAAGGCAATGGTCTGTACTAATACACTAGCTGTGATTATCTATTGGTGGCTTATTTATAAATAATATTTGTGTCTTAATATAAGTGGACATTACCTTTATACTTAAGAGCATATTCTAAGGAACAGCCTCTCATTACAGACTTTTTAAATGTAATAATTTATGTGGATTTCTTTCTAATCACAGATTAGAACATCTAGAGCTTTATTTCCAAACTGCCTATAGCTGATATGCTGTCAACCACTTTTAAAGAAATAGAATTGAACCTACCACCATGAATGGAACAATTCCTTGGGATTATAAATTCTTAATGTAACAACGTATTACACAACCATAATGAGTTAATTTGGGCCGGAGGGAAAGTATTAAATAAATGTACCTGGTTTTCTCCACAGCCTCATTCTCAAAAGAAATCCAATGTCAGGAGAATAGACACAGTATAAGAAAAGGAAACATATTTCTATTGCTTAAAGACATTAACATTTAAGAACATGAATTATTCTAGTTTCTATGTTTAATCACTAGACATCTTATTTTCTATTCAGGTCTCTTGTTATTCACAGCATATATTATTTCTGAATCTCTTGATAGTTTTAAATATTTATGGTAACATTTTTTGTTCCCAGAAGCAGGATATTTAATTCAAAGCATGGAAACATATGAACTATGACTTGATCTAGGTCCAAATAAATGATAATTCACTGAAGTTAAGAGAGCATCAGTTGTAAGGCATTCCATGTTCATGTATTGCTAAAAAAAAGAAAATCACTGACCAACTGTAGTACCCTACCAACCATAAGATGCATCTTGATTTCAGAAATATTAACATATTTTTAAAATACATGTTCTAGGATTTATTGAATATATCAGTAAAATACATTTTTTTTTTTTTGGGCAGAGTCTCACTCTGTCGCCCAGGCTGAAGTGCTATGGTTTGATCTCGGCTTACTGCAATCTCCACCTCCCATGTTCAAGTGATTCTCTGCCTCAGTCTCCCAAGTAGCTGGGACTATAGGTGCCCACCACCACGCCCAACTAATTTTTTATTTTTTTATGTATTTATTTATTTTTTTAGATAGAGTCTCACTCTTTCACCAAGGCTGGAGGGCAGTGGTGCAGTCTCGGCTCACTGCAATTTCCACTTTCCAGGTTCAAGCAATTCTTCTGCCTCAGCCTCCTGAGTAGCTGGGATTATAGGCATGTGCCACCATGCCCAGCTAATTTTTGTGTTTTGGTAAAGATGGGGCTTCGCCACATTAACCAGGCTTGTCTCAAAATCCTGAACTCAGGTGATCCACCCACCTTGGCCTCCCAAAGTGCTGGGATTACAGATATGAGACACTTTGCCTGGCCTTATTTTTGTATTTTTAGTAGAGATGGAGTTTCATCATGTTGATCAGGCTGGTCTTGAACTCCTAACCTCAGGTGATCCACCCACCTCAGCCTCCCAAAGTGCTGAGATTACAGGCATGAGCCACTGCACCCGTCCCAGAATGTTTTAAGGTCAGGCTCCGTCACATTAAAAACTTTCTCAGCATGGGCTAAAAAAAAATCAGCCAGGCACGGTGGCTTACACCTGTAATCCCAGCACTTTGGGAAGCCAAGGAAGGCAGATCACTTGGGGCCAGGAGTTTGAAATCAGGCTGGCCAATGTGGCGAAACCCCATCTCTACAAAAAAATACAAAATAATCAATGTTGGCACGTGCTTCTAATCCCAGCTACTCCGGAGGCTGAAACATGGAATCACTTGAACCCAGGAGGTGGAGGTTGCAGTGAGCTAAGATCACACCACTGCACTCCAGCCTGGGCAACAGAGTAAGACTCTGTCTCAAAAAATAAAATAATAATAATAATAATAATAATATAGTAATATGGGCTGCTAGGAAGCCTCTGGTGACTGTGCAAATTATATTAAGAGATCTTCCCTTGAGACACTTTTCTGCTATATTCTGCTGTGATAAATGCACAAACCTGAGATGTTTATACTGTAAATGGTACCCTTTAGAAATGGTGCTGTGGAACCTGCAGTTATTTGCTAAGCCTCCACAGTCACAGTGCCAGAAACTGGGTTAAATACTTTCCGTGAGTTCTTTTATTTCATCATCTTAACAACCCTATAAAGTCGTAGAAGTATTATAATCCTTATAGCAATGCTATTGGTGCCCTGCCCAGATTCCTTGTGCAGCTGGTGCAACCGTCTCCTGGCTGTGGTAAGAGTTGGCTGCTAACAGCTCATTATTTCCCCTTCTCTGCAAAATTGCCCTCAACCAAATGGAAGCTCCCTCTCCAGACGGTTATGTCTCCCTGCTCTGACTGTCCCAAATATGTGAAAAGCTCACCTTCTTCCCTCAAGGTGAGACCAGCTCAGTGGTACAACTCACACTCCAGAGCTTCCCATGGGATCAGGCAGAGGCCAGACTCCATTCTTCTGTGATCACATCCTTGCTTAGCTGCCCGGTCTGCTTCCCTAGCTTCCCTACTCTGAGAGTCCCTCAGTAAAGCATGTGCACCTGAACCCCCATCTTACACTCTGTTTCTAGGGAACCCAAACTAAATATATATATATATATTTAGTTACGATACCATCAGTTGAATATATATATTCAAATGAAACAACTGGGTCTCTGAGAAGTTTAGGAACATAGTTGCAAAGTTAGCAAGTGATAGAGCCAGACTGGAACCCAGGTATATCTGACATCAAAGCTTTGCTCTTAAACTCCAGCTGGGCAAAATCAAACATTTCTTCCAAGAAGGTGACCGCTCCTCTTTCTATCTGGACTTTCAGTCCTCCCATTCCCTTAGCTTTCATATTCATTTGTTGCAGAAGTGGAAGCACAGACCATCGAAGAGCTAAAGCAACAGAAATCGTTTGTGAAACTTCAAAAGAAGCACTACAAAGAAATGAAAGACCTGGTTAAGAGGCACCACAAGAAAACCACTGACCTTATCAAAGAACACACTACGAAGTATAATGAGATTCAGAATGACTACTTGAGAAGGAGAGCAGCTTTGGAAAAGACCGCCAAAAAGGACAGTAAGAAAAAGTAAGTTCAATGAACATTTTTGGTTAGTTTCCTAGCATGAAGTTGTTAACATGGATTTTTAATGTTTTAGATCATATTTTTGCGCCTGTACCATGACAAGAAAGCCACCTAACCTCCTCCGTTCTCCACAGCTCTTGAGGTACCTTAGCTCAGATTTGCTTGTGGATTGAATTTTTTTTATTTGACCAAATTCTGAGGATAAATATGCAGGAAGTCCTCCCATGAGGCTAGCGTGTGGTCCCAATTCCAATTAGCTAACTTCCTATATTACAGCTGCCAATCTCGTGGGTATGAGACTTTGCCTTGTGTACCTAGGACCTAGTTGGAGAGGCAGCTGTTCTTTTTTTGAGACAGTCTTATCCTGTTGCCCAGGCTGGAGTGCAGTGACCTCATCTCAGCCCTACCTTCTGGGTTTAAGTGATTATCGTGCCACAGCCTCCCCAGAAGCTAGGACTACAGGCACACACCACCACATCTGGCTGGTTTTTTATTTTATTTTTAGTAGAGATGGGGTTTCACCAGGTTGCCCAGCTGGTCTTGAACATCCTGGCCAGGTGATCTGTCTACCTCAGCCTCCCAAAGTACTGGCATTACAGGCATGAGCCACCATGCCCAGCCACAACTGTTCTTTTAGAAAAGAGAAGCTGATTATCCTTTGCTACCCTGTCTGAAATCCATAATGCCCTACACAGGTGACTCCTATGTTTGGGCCTGGGTTTCCACAGCCCCATGTACCCAGACCTTGATGGTGAGAAGCATCTCTCACACATTCACTCAATTAATATTTATTGAGTGCCTACTGTGTCCTGAAGATGCAGCAATAAGCGTGACCTACACAATCATCATCTCAAATAGCTAACATGGTAAAGTGGGAAATGTGAGCAATGAACAACAGACACACAGCATAATCTCAGGTTGTGATGAGGACTATTGAGGAAAGAAATAAATAGGACTATGGGATAAGAATGATTCGAGATGGGAGATCCCTTCTAACATGTTGATCTGCAATAAGGTGACATGGAAAGAATAAAGCCTGGTCAGCTATGTAGAGAACTAGGGAGACTTATTCCAGGCAAAGGAAATGGGAAGTGCAAAGGCCGTCAGGCAGGAAAAAATGAACTCATTCCAGAACAGTAAAGCTGGCAAAGTGGGTGAAACATAGTAAACCATGAGAAGAGGGAAACAGGATGAGATCAGAGAAACGGGGGAATCCCACCACTAGGTTCTTTAAAGCTGGAGCAAGTGACAGTCCAAAATGTATAGAACATGCAATAAGATTCTACTGAAGAATGAAATTGACATGGTGAAATTTAAGTCTCAGAGAAATGACTCTAGCTGCTGTGTGGAAGAGGGACCCTCAAACTATGCATCTCAAATGGATGTGAGTCTCAGGGGATCTTGTTAGGTGCAGATTCTGACTCTGCACGTCTGAGCTGGGGCCTGAGCAGCGCCAGGTGATGCTGATTTTGCAGTTCCATGGACAACACTCTGAATAGTGAGGATCAAGGGCTCAGAACGGAAGCAGGAGACCAGTTAGGAAACCCTTTCACACGTCCCGCTGAGCAATGATGGTGGTTTCGTTTAGGATGATGGTGGCAGACATGGAAAGGGATGGATTCTTGATCTGTTTTAAAAGGAGCATAAGGTACGTGGTCAGAGGCCTGGGAGAGAGAAGCCTGCTTGTATGACTCTGCAATTCCCTGGTGTCCTTTAGAGAAGGAAACTCGTGCTGTTACCCACACCAAAGGTGTTCATGACACTCCGTTATCTAGATTAGACCAGTGTATCTCAAATTTCAGTGTGCATATGAATCCCTTGCAGCACTTACTAAACACAGACTCTTGGGCCTTGACCCCAGAGTTTCTGCCTCAGGGACCTCCTTGGGTGAGGACTGAGCTTCTGCACTTATAACAAGCTCCTAAGGTTTGCTGATGCTGTTGGTCTACCGACTTGCCACAGATTGGCCCTGGTCTAGAGTCGTTCAGGAGCGTCCTAGACATTGAAGGGTACCTGAAAGGCCTTCTTTGGTCTAATCCCTGCCTGCCTTCCCAGGTGCCATCTCCCAACACCTCACATGAAAACCTGTATTTTCTTCTTAGTCCCCACCATGAGCGTTCCCACCATGATGAGCTAGGGCAGTCAGGATTCTCTGGGCTTAAGGCCCTTTTTAAATTGCAAGACTCTTGTGTGGACAATGCAAACCCTATCTCTAAACTCCCACAAAGACCTGCTTCCAAATGTGAGGATGCCATGTAGATTTCAGAGTATCACCTGCTGTCAGAACCCCACATGTGGACTGCTCACCATAGCTTATCACAGGACTTTGTGGACACAGGGTCCGGCTGACCACAGGGGGCTTCCTGCTTTGCACCCTATTGAGGGCCTCTTCCCAGTCCCGGAATAGCACTCCATTGAGTGTCAACAAAGTGCTGGGCATATGTGTCATATCAGTTTCCTAGGGTTGCTATAAAAAGTACAGTAAACTGGATGGCTTAAAACAGTAAAAATGTATTTCTCACAGTTTTGAAGGCTAGGAGTTCAAACTCAAGGTATCGGCCAGGCGCAGTGGCTCATGCCTGTAATCCCAGCACTTTGGGAGGCTAAGGCAGGAGGATCACTTGAGGCCAGGAGTTTGAGACCAGCCTGGGCAACATGGTGAAACCCCATCTCTACTACAGATATAAAAATTAGCTGGGCGTGGTCACACACACCTGGAATCTTAGGTACTTGGGAGACTGAGGTGGGAGGATTGCTTGAACCAAGAGATGGAGGTTGCAGTGAGCTGAGATGGTGCCACTGCACTTCTGCCTGGGCAATAGAGAGAGACTCTGTCTGAAGACAAAACAAAACAAAAAAAATCAAGGTGTCAGTGGACTATACTCTCTCCAAAAAGCCTAGGGGAGGAATCTTTTCTCTTCTAACCTCTGTGGGTCGCTGGCCATCTTTGGCATTCCCTTACTGACAGACACATCACTCTAGCCTCTGCCTCCATTATTATATGAATTCTCCCTGTGTAGGTGTGTCTTGGTCCAAATTTCCCTCTTCTAATGATAGACACCAGTCTTAAGATTCAGGTCCATCCTAATCTACTATGACCTCATTCTATTACATTTGCAACAACGCTCTTTCCAAATTAGATCACAGGCTGAGATTCTGGGCAGAACCTGAAGTTTACAGGTATGTTATTTAACCCAGTACATGTGCTAAGCATTTTTATGTACTATTTCTCACAGCAGCACTGTGAAGTAGGTACAGACATCACCCACATTTGACAAGAGAGGACCTAAAACTCAGTGAGGCCAAGTAACCTGGCCAGGGGCACACGCAACACACAAGGCTGTAGTGACAGTGAAGTCATGGCACAGTTCCCCCTGAGATGCTGCTTGTATCCTATGACATCACAGATCTAGAATCTGCATCTCTGTAGACCTGTGACTGCTTCTGGTCCCTATACTTACAATCATTTATCTCTGTACAACAAACATCTTTGAGTATCTCTACCCAACAAATGGATACATAAAATAACAATGCCCAAATAAATTTGCTCATTAACTATTTCAAATGTTATGAGATTACTCTTCGAAATTTAGATTCCTGGAATTTCTTTGAACGTCCTTTGCAGGTATATAGTATGAACTTGTTGACAATAAATAGTGTTTTGCAACATGAAGTTCTCTAATTAACAGTGTTAATGTTTATATTAAAATATTTTATTCAAAGTTTAATGATTAGGGAAATGGAAGCAAATGCAGTTACTTTAAATTTTGTTGTTATCCCTTTAGGGCACAGGCAGTTCTTGTCTGAGATCTCAGGGCTTATTTAGCTATCAAGAATATTTTAATTTTGAATTTTAGTTATTTAGTGAGCACTAACAGAGCATTATATAAGACATTGTTCTTAAGTCTCTATAAACATCAACTCATAACATTTGTGGTGTTTTAAAAAAAGTGTATCATTTAGAAGATTTATAACTTTCAAAACTAAAAGTATGCCTTAGTTCTATTTCAATGTAGATATAGCATTTTAATGAATTGTAGTATCAAGAGAAGTAAGAAAAGCCTTTTAAGTTTAAATTATTACTCCAGTTCATTTTCTGTACTATAGCAGATAAATTACTCTTATCAGATAGCCCATTTTTCATATGTTGGCTAACCAACAGACAATGTATTGCCAAAGATAATCCACTGATCTTCCCAGCTCTAGGAAGTCTTATGCAGAATTAATTGTACATTTACCCAAAACTTTTTTAGAATCATTGTCATCAGCTTTCTCAGTAAAGCTTATCTCAAAAGCTTGACTGATAATAATTGTCACTGAGAAATAAAATTTCATTCTTTAACTGAAAACTTTATAAATTACTCTGAAACTATGTAAGCATGTAAATGACCTGTCAATGAGCAAAGTATAAGACAAACTCTTGCATTCTCCCTTTACTGAATAATCTTCTTTTGATGCCAAGTCATAGAGAGAGATAAGATGCATTTTTTAGATTTATATTGTGACATATGATTTACCACATGCTTAAATTGAAAGCACTATCAAAACCTAATACTTGGGCTTTAAAAAGTAACAAAATCATCGTTTCTGGAGGCTGGAGCAGACCTAAAGGCCATCTAGGTTATATTTGTTACTTGTTTAAGGAGGAAGCTGAACGCTGAAGGTATTATCATTTACTTGTAGTTACATAGCCAGTTCAGGCAAAGCTTTTCCTAAAACTTCTGAATTTCTACTTTAGTTATATGTACTGTGAACCCCCATATCTGAGACAGTTAATTTAGCAAGTTTATTTAGAATTTTTCCAAGATTCAGGACATGCGCCTGTGACACAGCCTCAGGAGATCCAGACGACGTGTGCCCGAGGTGATCAGAGCACAACGTATGAAACATTCCAGAGAAACATAAGGCATCCCTCAACATATGCAAGAGGAACACTGGTTCTATCTGGAAAGGCGGGACAACTCCAAGCAAAGGCAGGAAGACTTGAAGCCAGGAAGGGATTCTCAGGTCATAGGTAGATAAGAGACGAATGGTTGCATTCTTTTGAGTTTCTAATTAGCCTCTCCAAAGAGCAGAGGCATGACTTGGAATAGAACAGGAGGTTGGCCCTAAGCCATTCCCAGATTGACTTTTCCCTTTAGCTTAGTGATTTGGAAGCCCCAAGATTTATTTTTCTTTCACAGTACGTATTTGTTTATTCACTTTTGTATTTAATTATAAGTCATATCCTGCAAACTTCCAATAGAATATTGAAGTAACATCGTAGAAGACTTGTATGTAAAAATCCCATGAAACTGGTAAGAGAAACAGCACATGTGCATAGGCTGAGCTTTGCACAAGTTATCTAGACCTGCTGCCCAATACGGAGCCACTAACTGCTGGTGGCTCTCGAGTCCTTGAAATGTTGTTCGTGAGATGTGTTATAACTATAACATACCAGATATCTAAGACTTCACTTTTAAAAAAGAATGTAAAATAGCTAAAATCTATCTGTTGATTTTATTTTAATTGCATGTTGAAATAATATTTTGGATGTATTAAGTTAAATAAGATATATTATTAAAATTAATTTCACTCATTTCTTTTTACTTTTTAAAGTGACTACTAAAAGTTTGAACTGACATATATGAAAGAAATCACATATGTGGTTCTCATTCTATTTCTACAGGACAGCGCCAACCATTTAATGTCATTTCTGTCCTTGAACAATGAATTTGGTTCTAACCTTCTGAGAAAAGGACATATGGGTTTGATGATTCTCTTTATTTCATTAAAGGAAACTTGCCAACTCTTCCAAGAGAGACAAGCATTTTCCTAGTATTAAACTGCCAAAGATTTGATTTCATGGATCTTTTTTTTTTTTTTTTTTTTTGAGACGGAGTCTCGCTCTATCGCCAGGCTGGAGTGCAGTGGTGCAATCCCGGCTCACTGCAACTTCCGTTTTTCCGGTTTCAAGCAATTCTCCTGCCTCAGCCTCCCGAGTAGCTGGGACCACAGGCACGCATCACCACGTCCGGCTAATTTTTTGTACTTTAGTAGAGACGGGGTTTCACCGTGTTGGCCAGGATGGTCTCGATCTCTTGACCTCGTGATCCACCCGCCTCGGCCTCCCAAAGTGCTGGGATTACAGGCGTGAGCCACCGCGCCCGGCCGATTTCATGGATCTTGTACAAGCAGCAGAGGGGATAATGCCTTCAACTTTGTTTTTATAGAAGATGCAGAGACGTTGTTCACTTGGTTTTTTTCTTGTATTGTCCCTCAAAACAAAACAAAACCAAAAAAATCCCTTAGCACATAGTATCTAAAGATATATCAGGAGGAGCTTTTCTTCAAGTGGCAAAGCCAGTGGGTCTGAGTATGTCTATCTGTCTTCCATCTTCCTTGATATGCAATAAAATCCTGAAAACACCTCAGAAAAATGAATGGATGGGCATTATATCCATTGAGTTACTTTTTCCTCCCTCCCTCCCTCCCTCCCTTCCTTCCTTCCTTCCTTCCTTCCTTCCTTCCTTCCTTCCTTCCTTCCTTCCTTCCTTCCGACAGGGTCTTGCTCTTTTGCTCAGGCTGGAGTGCAGTGGCATGATCACAGCTCACTGCAGTCTTGACCTCCTAGGCTCAGTCAATCCTCTTGCCTCAGCCTCCCAGGTAGCTGCAACTACAGACGCATGCCACTATGCCCAGCTAATTTTTTTTTTTTTTAGAGATGGGGGTCTCACTATGTTGCCCAGGCTGACATCGAACTCCTGGGCTCAAGGGATCTGCCCACCTCAGCCTCCCAAAGTGCTGGGATTGCAGGCGTTAGCCACCACCATGCCTGTTCTGTCTCTTTCCCGGTTTCCTACAGGTGATAATACAGCATACAAAATTGGAAGGAATCACAGCAATTTCTTACTCAAATATTAATCACCTCCAGTGAGCTTTCTACATAATGTGAAGACAGGTTATTCAAAAATAGTTTTGGTCCAGACACAGCATGCAGTCATGCTGTGGTGCTCTTAAGAGCACAGGTGTTGCTCTTCTGCCCTATAATCTTTGACCTTGGGCAAGTTGCTCTACTGCTCCCCCATGCTGTGTTCTTGGCCAATTATCTCACAGAGCCCCTGTTTCCTCAAATGTAAACTGGAGATGGGTAGACCGACTTACTAGATTATGAGTGTGCCTAGCATGTGGTGGGTGGTCAGTAATGAGAGCTGCCTCTGCTGGGTTGGTTGGAAATGAAGAAATGCCTTTATGCTCTGGCTACAATGACTTCCTGCCACATAAGATAATTTAATATAACCTGTGTCATGCCAAGAGGAAAGGCCTCCTCAACACTTCAGTGAGGAGCCCTGTAGAATGTTCGTCTTCATTTGGCATTGCACATAAATATGGAAAAAGAAACTTGAGAGAATTCTGCATCCCTTATTTGACAAAATCAGATTCTAACACCAGCTTCAACCTACTCCCTTCTCCATGTGATGCCACTGATGCTGGCCCAATTCAAAGAAAAAGCAACCAGAATTAGTGACAGCTGATTCTAAGAAACCTTAGCTGGCCCATCGGACCGCAAGGGAAAAACATGGAGGCAGAGTCTGATGTGTTGGATGTCTTAGGTGGTGGTTTAGTCTTCTTTCTGGAAGGAATTCCATATAAATGAAAAGAGCATACCTACTCTTTGTGCCCTGATCCCAATACTCGGTCTTCCCGTTGTTTCCTGCAGGTGATAGTACAGGTACAAAATTGGAAAGGATCACACCATAAGTTAATGACAATTGGTTTAATTTATTTTGATATTCATCCTAAACTTCTAAATATCTGTATGATTCTCTAAGAGCAATGCAGAGAAAGTCATGCTGCTCAGAGGAAGCATTCTAAATATTTGAGAATGTACTAATGCATCTTTTCCCCCTTGTAAGCTTTGTGTGGAAAGTGCCATTTGGGTAAAGATATCAATGAAGTTAATGAAGCCTCCAAGTCTTATTTTTATTGTGTGTCTTTGCTGTTAAAAATCGTGTTAAGAGGTCAGGCGCGGTGGCTCATGCCTGTAATCCCAGCACTTCGGGAGGCCGAGACAGGCAGATCACTTGAGGTCAGGAGTTTGAGACCATGCTGGCCAACATGATGAAACCCCATTTCTACTAAACATATAAAAATTAGGCAGGCGTGGTGGCACATGCCTGTCGTTCCAGCTACTGAGGAGGCTGAGGCAGGAGAATCACTCAAACCTGGGCAGTGGAAGTTGCAGTGAGCTGAAATTGCACCACTGCTCTCCAGCTTGGATGACAGAGTAAGACTCTATCTCAAAAAAGTGTTAAGAAACAGAACTCAGGTGTCAGTCAGGCGAGTCATCGGTCCATGGCATCTACACGTGCTCTCCATTTACAATCATCACCCCCGATGCTAAACAGGGCACATCTTTAGCTTCCTCTAACAAAGTCTACTCACTGAAGTGTCTTCTGACATTTTCATATGGGAAAGGTAACTGGGAATGACATTACACTTCTCATATTTTAAAATAATTTAAAAGATTAAAACCTGAAAGTTTTTTATTAGACACTGTTTTTCCCGAAGGGAGATTATTATTCTCACCTCTGCCATGCCCAGGGCCCCCAGACTCTTTGCTTTTCTTTCTGCCCCTGCCTCTTTCTAGAGCAACACGAATTCCATTCACCTCTGGGATTGGAGACTCTTGCTAAGCTTGTCCATGGGGTCTCACCCGCTTCTCCAAGTGGCTTATGAAAATATGTATTTCCAGAGAAGTTTCTCTCTTTTTTTTTTTGACAGTCTCGCTCTGTCACCCTGGCTGGAGGGCAGTGGCCCAATCTCAGCTCACTGCAACCTCCACCTCCCAGATTCAAGCGATTCTTCTGCCTCAGCCTCCCGATTAGCTGGGACTAGCAGGTGCTTGCTACCACACCCAGCTAATTTTTGCATTTCTTTTACTAGAGGCAGGGTTTCTCCAGGTTGGCCAGGCTGGTCTTGAACTCCAGCCCTCATGATCCACCCACTGCAGCCTCCCAAAGTGCTGGGATTACAGGCATGAGCCACCACGCCCGGCCAGAGAACTTCCTCTAGGAAGAACGCAGGTGAATAACTTTCCCTCCACCTTGTTATGGCCTACCTGTTTTGTGAGTCAAGCTGTGTGTCTTTGCAGATCAGAACCCAGCAGCCCTGATCATGGTTCGTCAACAATTGAGCAAGACCTCGCTGCCCTGGACGCTGAAATGACCCAAAAGTTAATTGACTTGAAGGACAAACAACAGCAGCAGCTGCTTAATCTTCGGCAAGAACAGTATTATAGTGAAAAATACCAAAAGCGGGAGCATATTAAACTGGTAAGCCTGAGAAACATGATTTATGTTTGTGCAACTTTGGATACTTTTGGATAATTAAAAGGAGATAAGGGCGGATGTGACTGGCACCGACTTGAGAGATTGTTTAGATGACATGGTGTCCACCACACTAATATTTTTATAATCCCCACCATTTTAGCATCTTGACCAAGCTCCTCTGTCTTCTGCCAATAAGGCTATATTTTATTATTTTTATTTTCACTAACTTATTTTGAGTTTATAATTGCTTTTGGGAATCTTTGAAATCTCACAGGGAAACAGAAAACACTTATCTCTGTTTAAGAAATTAAGAACATGTTGCAAACAAATTTTCCCTTTTTGTTTTTTGTTTGTTTGTTTGTTTGTTTGTAGCACTGGGCTTTGCAAGAACTAAAAAAAAAAAGTATACTGTCCACTCTCCTGTAGTTAGAAAAGTCAGTACCTAAATGGCCAACATGGAATGTTGGTTATCCAATTCGTAAGCCTCCCTATGAAAGGAAATGCCATCCTCACCATTAATAATCAGTTTTGCTTCCAAAATGTTTTCTCATGAATTGAGACATTCTCTCTATTGTTGTTGATTCCTTGATACATAGTAGGGACACAGTAAATATTTGGTGACAGGTAGATTAAATAAATTTACCAATAAAATATCCTTGAAAACAAGCTTATGCCAAAACCAAAGAAATAAGTAAGCTTGATAGAAATTAAGGTAGAGTATCCAGAAGAAATGGGTTTTAAGAGATCTTTGTATAAACTGTCCATTTCTTTGCTTAGGGTCTATGCATATTAGAGAATCCTGAGCTGCTTCAGCTTGTAGGATTGGAAACCTACAGATGATTTAGCTATCACTGTAGAATGAGTGATTCGGTGTAATGCTGTTGTTCTAGTACTGGTTCCCCAGTGACTATGCAATGAGTACATCAAAATCTCATGCATTGTTTATTGAAAATCAAATTCTAACTAGGCCAGTTATTCTCAACTTGAGCATGCATCAGAATCACCTGGAGAGGTTGTTAAAGAGATGTTTAGGGCCTACTTTAAATTTCCAACAGATCCCTTATAGGGCTGGTGTTTTCCTGTTTCTGGTCCCAGGACCAGACTTCAAGAACTCCTGCCCAAAACCTAAATGTGAGGCACAGGATTTGCTTTTCAACAAGCTCCACGTGATTTCAAGGGGTTGCCTTGTTTGTGAATGACTGAAATAAGATCGAAGCAGTGAAAGAATGGCTGGGCAGGGGTTGGATCGGGCACAAGGAGGGATTGCCTTGACAGACCTGAGAAAGTCAAAGTAAATTTTAATGGGCAATAATGGCTTTGAGACTCAGCTACAACCACTGCCATCTGACTTTCTCCAGCAACTCATCCCCAGTACTCCAGAACATAATAATAAAAATTAAAAGAGGAGCCACGTATTAAACGTCATCATGGGACAAAATAAAGTCATCATGGGACTATATTCTGTACTGAGCCATTCATAAGAACCATCCTATTCTCACAATAAACATTAGAGTTTGGTACTATTGTCAGCCCCATTTTGCAGATAAAAAATATATATATAGCAAAATTTACTTTTCCAAGATTCCACAACTAGAAGGTGGTACAGTTGGGATTTGAACCTTAATCCTCAGGCTCTAGAGCCCTTTCTTTATAACCATTGTGAATGTGCCTCTGCTAATTCAGATTCCAAGCCAATGTAATCATAATGAAGGGAGCTGCTCTGGTGTCCTGCTCACACAGAGAACACACAGCAAAATTCTTCATTATGATACCTGAAATGCCATACCTGTCTCTCTTTGAACAGCTTTATTTCACATAAACACAATTCACTCGTTTTAAAGTATACAGTTAAATGGTTTTTGTATATTCACAGATATGTACAACCACCACCAGAATCAATTTCAGAACATTTTCATCACCTTAAAAAGAAATGGTAATGAATTACAATCCATCAATTCATTCATTCATTCCTTGAACAAATGGTTATTAGACACCTGCTTGTTAAATATTTTTAAACAGTAGTAAATAAAAATAACAATCCTAGGCTTTGTGGAGCTTACATTGTAAAAGGAAGAGTCAGACCACAAAGAAAATTAGTTGGTAAAATATGTAGTATGTTAGTAATAAGGGTTTAGGAGAAAAACAATATCAGAAATGGAGGAATATGGAGGGGTGGTTTGGGGAAGGATGATGAGTATTTTAAATAGAGTAGGCAGGGAAAGATTTATAGAAAGGTTTATGCAACATCTGAGTTAAGAGGTGAAGAACTGACAACAGCCAACACAGGGAGGAAGACTCCTCTAGGCAGGATTGACATGCAAAGACTCTGGGCTGGAAATGGGCCTAAGTGTTGGGGGAACAGCAAAGTGGCTCTGCCTAAGGAGGATTATAGGGCATCAGGTCAGAGAGATGGGACTTTTGGGGTAGGAGACAGACCTTTTTTGAATCTTTAGGCCTCTGTGTTTTCACTGAAAATGAGGTGGGAGCTATTGGAAGCTTTTGAACAGAGGACTGATGTGATATGAAGAAAATTCCACAAGGACCATCTGGGGCTGTACTGGGAAGTGGTGTCCCAGGAAAGAGTGATCCCAAAGCACAGTTCAGGCCAACAGCAGCCCAAGGGATTAAGGAGTCCTGGGGTCTCTAGCAGATGACTCAAGTTTACTAACAGGGCGAATGTTGCTTAGAACTCTGAACATCCCAGCCAGGAGCGGTGGCTCATACCTGTAATCCCAGAACTTTGGGAGGCCGAGGCAGGTGGATCACCTGAGGTCAGGAATTCAAGACCAGCCTGGGAAACATAATGAAACACCGTCTCTACTAAAAATACAAAAATTAGCCAGGCATGGTGGTGGGCACCTATAATCCCAGCTACTCAGGAGGCTGAGGCACAAACCCAGGATGCAGAAGTTGCAGTGAGCCAAGATGGCTCCATTATACTCCAGCCTGGGTGACATAGCACGACTCTATCTCAAAAAAAAAAAAAAAAAAAAGAAGTCTGGAAATCGCAATATTAGTTCGTTTTCATGCTTCTGATAAAGACATACCTGAGACTGGGCAATTTACAAAAGAAAGAGGTTTAATTGGACTTACAGTTCCATGTGGCTAGGGAAGCCTCACCATTATGGCAGAAGGCAAGGAGGAGCAAGTCACATCTTGCATGGATGGCAGCAGGCAAAGAAAGAGAGCTTGTGCAGGGGAATGTCTCTTTTTAAAACCATTAGCTCTCATGAGACTTATTTACTATCATGAGAACAGCACAGGAAAGATTTACCCCCATGATTCAATCACCTCCCTCCATGTTTCTCCCACAACACATGGGAATTCAAGATGAGATTTGGGTGGGGACACTGCCAAACCATATCACCAACTATAATCATCTGGAGTTTCCACAGGGCCCCAATGGGCAAGACCCATTCCCTGAGGAAAGACACATGGCAATTCAGAAGAGAGGTGGCAGAGTGAGAGGGCAGCCCAGTACTCAACAGGAGATTCCTGAAAGAGGAATTCAGAGTACAGATGAAAACAGAAGCCAAAACATCCCTAGAAGACCTCTTGGGGAGATTTGAGCTGCAGCAATAGGTTACATACATCACAGGAAAGTCGTACAAAACCTAAATGTCCCAGGAGCAATGCCTGAGCATGAGGCACCATATGGACTCCCACGGATGAGGGTGTGAAAAGCAGCTCGGGAGCTTTTCTCTTGGAGGAGAAGGCTGGTTGGGAATTGAGGAAAACCAGCTGAGCTTGTAGGTGGGAAAATTGTGCTTGAGGAGCTAGGGAGGTGGTAGAAATCTTACTAGAGGCGGCAACTCCACCATATGCCGTTCCAGTCCCCTCTCTCTGAGAAGGAATGTGAGTATACATTGTAAAACTTTTGAAGACTGTTCAGAGGCATAAATATATGCCCAAGCCAGCCTGGCCCTTTCAGACCAAATGTAAGTCACCTACTCCAAGTGCTAACCCCTGCACCACTGTGATTATGGATTTGGGTTTCAGATAAAGCCCCAGTGCCTGTTACACATACCTATACCGGCCTGAATATCTTGGAATTAGAACCACACAATGTTTATTTTATGGCCATTTGGGAGCATTTACAATTTTCACTATCTGCCTTTAGCTGTGACATGTGTGACGGAGCTTCCTACTGGCTCCATTTGTAATGGCCAGAGGTTGTTCTGTCAGGAAATCTTTTGACGGAAAGGCATCCAGAAGTGTTAGTTCTATCTTTGCTGTTGGTTCTAAATAATGAACAGGCCTCCCAGGCTAAATTAGACAAACCGAAGTGTAATTAAAAAAGAAGTAAGCCCCAGGTTAAAAGTAGCTGGGTGATGAGGAAAATTAAGCCAACAGTATTTCATCTCCCCAAATTGCTTTGGGGATTAAATGCCAACGTGCTTTGGTTAAGGATTATGCATTTCAAATGCCAGCATCCACAGTTCAAGAAATATAAAGCATGGCATCCATAAACTCCCTGTCAAATGTTTATTGAAAACTTAATATTTGCACAACATTATGATAGACACTGAAAGTGAATAGAACACTGTCACCACACACTCAGGGGACATGTATAATAAACACTTCTAAGAAATGAAATAATAAAGGCAGAAAAAATGGATATGAAAGCACATATTTGCCTAAGTCTATCAATTGATAAGCACCTAGAGGATATTTTTGAAGTAATTGTTCCTATCATCATAGGAGATGTAAAATGCACACCAACCTCTGTAGACTACTTCTGTCCAAAAAAAAAAAAAAAGAGAATCTGTGTCCCTAGAGCTCCACCTCTAAATAACTCTGTAGTCTGGCTACTCAAAGTGTGGGCCGTGAATCACCTCGGAGTGTGTTAGACATGCAGAGTCTCAAGCCCCAACATAGACCTGCTAAATCACGATTTGCATTTTAATAGGATTCCCAGGTGACTTGTTATATGGTCAAGTTGAAGAAGCACAGTTTTAGAGTGTGTTTCTTTGCTCCGAATGCATTTTAGAGTAAGCCTAAAATTGATTTTGCTTGAAATGAGAAATACAGTGAGTTCTTTACAGATTGTCCTCAAGTTGAGTGTATTATCTACTGGTGACAAAGTCATAGTTCCTGTGGAAATCACTCCTGTGGTTCCCTCCCTACATTCACAGCAGAAGGTACTGGTTGCTTTAGTTGGAAGTGAGTGAAAATAAAGATGGAAGTTCCTCCACCCCATTCAAATGCTTGTGCTCCATGATATCTCTCCATGAACAGCTTGGGGGTCTGTAAACTCCAGGTAAAGGACTCTGGCTCCAGAGAAGAACTACAGAGTCAGGGAATCTGTTCTAGTTCGTTTATCTGTTTTTCATCAACTGCCACCACTTAAACCTGTGTTTTGTCTATACCATTAGGATTAGGTTTTAATATAAAAGTGACTTTGGTAAGGATGAAAATTCTTAGGCGTTCACCTGAGGGTCCCCAATCACTCTGGGTATTCGTTTCTAGCATCACGTTCGACTAAACACCCACAGCCCAGTAAGCAGGGATTTTGTGGGAATGTTAATGAGTTTTTGCTTCTCAGTTACAGATGTGCTTGACCCTCCATTTTGTCTTCTTTCTTATTCCTCCTTTTCATTTTCTTCACAGTCACCATATGTGTTATCCTCTGCAGAGCCTTGCTTTGCTTCACGTTGCTTTGCCTCCTGCCTTTTCTCTCCTTTCCTACATCTCTCGCAGGTTCTAATCCCATGCATTTACCTCTTTCTTCACATCAACCTTAATGGCTCACATTCTTACACATTCTCCTGTCTGTCCCACCAGCAATCATTCCAGACCCCCAGACCAGCGTTAGTAGCATCAAACTGAGTTCAGTCCCATAAAGGTAAAAAGTTGTGTTTCAGACCGAAAGTTCTGGACAGATACTGATCAGCTATTAATGCACTGGCCCATTAGGATGTGAATGGTGTTGAGTGGGGGTCTAGGGTCATATCTCCTCATTTCAGGCCACTGCCCCTCTACTGAGTCACTGCATGACCACCTGAATGTCAGTTTTCTCACCTGTCCAATGAAGATAAAAATCTCTCTCACCCCATGGAACTGTAAGGAGAAATAATAAGATAATGTACATATGTTTTTAATGAAAGTCTTTTTCTGTACAATACCTGAATTGACAATGACATCTATATGCACTTCAAATATAACTATGTATTAAGTTTTTTATATCCTGCTACAGCTTGAGGGAACTCATTGTCTCTCTTTGAATGATCTACCAGCACCATGTGCTCTCCTAGCTATCTGGGAACCACACTTGAATGTCCTTTCTGTGGTTGCCTAGATGAAGTATATGTGCCAGGAGTAATTGCAGTGTCAGGAAGTATTCCTGCTATCAGTTATGGTAGTGCTATCTGTCTTCCTCCAATATTCTGACTTTAACATAGGGTCATTTTTTTAAAATAAATAATTCAGCTTTCCCCAAAAATGTTTTATTTTCTACTAAACAAGAAATGACAAGCAGAAACTTTACTCGTAAAATAAGAAATAAAATAATTATCAACATTTTTGTCAATTTTCCTGATTATTACCCTCATGGGGTTCACACACACAGATCCAAATCCATATAGTTTTCAATTTGCTTCCTTTACTTAGCATTGTGTCATGGTTATTTTTCATGTCATGCTTATAATGCTTTTTCATGGCTTCATATTATTTTATTATATGAGTATAGCTGAATTTATCTAGTGCCCTACTTGAGGTGGTGTATTAGTCCATTTCCACACTACTGATAAAGACATACCCAAGACTGGGCAATTTATAAAAGAAAGAGGTTTAATTGAACTCACAGTTCCATGTGGCTGGGGAGGCCTCACAATCCCGGCGGAAAGCAAGGAGGAACAAGTCACATCTCTCGTGGATGGCGGCAGGCAAAGAAAGTTTGTTCAGGGAAACTCCCCCTTATAATACTGTCAGATCTTGTGAAACTTATTCACTATCAACATGTGAAAAGAACAACATGCGAAAGACCCACCTGTATAATTCAATCATCTCCCACCAGGTCCCTCCCATAACACATGGGAATTATGGGAGCTACAAGATGAGATTTGGCTGGGGACACAGAGCCGAACCATATCAGGTGGCAACTCCACATTGAATAGAAGTTTTGGTCAGACTTTCACATTCATTTTTTCTTTGCAAGGAAAAAAAAATTACAAAGATTATTAAAACATTGAGACTCAAATAAGCAGCTATTTTAATACCAGTTCTATGTAGCTATGGACATTTTAAAAATAATAATTTTAAAGATGTGAAAGAATATCTCATAGAATGATCAAGATGCTTGCCCTTTTTGTCTAAGGCTTTCTCCTTCTGGAAAGAGAAGGGAGCTAGAAGAGATTATAGCTCTGGGTGGACAGGGCTCTCTCTGCTCACAGAGAAAGGTTGGACCATCAATACTAGCATAGTACTAGCACATAGCAGGTAAATATTCTTTGAATGAGTGGTCAGGACACACTCCCATATAAACATCTTCCATATTTTTGCTTTTGTTTTTGTTTTCTTAGAGACCAAGTCTAACTTTGTTGCCCAGGCTGGAGTGCAGTGGTACAAACATAGCTCACTGCAGCCTCCATCTCCTGGGCTCTTAGCCTCCCAAATAGCTGGAACTACAGGCATGCATCACCATGCCCAGCTAATTTTCTGTATTTTTTAAGAGGTAGGTCTCACTATGTTGCCAAGGTTGGTCTCAAACTCCTGGCTTCAAGTGATCCTCCTGCATCTACCTTGTTTTTAAATTGTCTGTGATACGTTTGCTACGTAGGTTACTTAGTTCAGATATTTTGTAAATTAATTTCTTGTAGAAGAAAAACGACGTATAGCAAAAATCCAGAGGAGATGCTTTGACTAATGGAAAAGAAGTAGGCATCTTCTTTAGATATTAGTGGAAGGGAAAGGAGATGTGTTGCGCCTGAAGTGTGGATATTCTAGACTTGGCTTTTGGCCTATGTTCCAAAATTATTCTTCTTAGAAGAAACTCCAAACATACCAATTTCTGTCCACATATTTCTTATCCCTTTTGAGTTAGAATCAAATAATTATTCTTTTCCATGGTAACCATTTTCTCGCCCTCAAATGACTAAACCAAGTGAAATTTAGCAGAGTTGAGAAGAAGCATGAAGTTTTACTCCCCAGGGCCTTTCTTTTAACTCCTTAAAAGGTTTGGAACATTGAGCTGGGAGAGTTATCATGAGTGGCAAACAAACCAGCAGAGGAATTGAGATGTGTCTGTTCCTTTGGGACAGAAAAAAAATATATCATACCGAAAGTCAAAATTAAATGTTGTTTACTACTATTCAGTTTACCACATACCCTCTTAATTTATTTCCTAGGAAGTCCAAGTGAATCTTTGCTTCTTCTCTACCTTTAATAGTCAGTTTACTTTCAGTGAGTTTTGTGACTAATATGTGATTGAATGGCTCTGAGCAAAGCGAGCCTGCAAATAAATATACCAAAAGTTGGTATCCCTTGCCCTTAGGTTAGTCAAAAAGCATTTCAATTATTATGTGAAAAAAATCACTCTTCTGGGTCTTATTTTCATGTCTCATGTGCTAAGAACTCTGAGCCCAAAACACAGAAGTTTATCTTGTATAGAGATTAAGCAGAGAAATTGTTTTATTTCTGTTTTTGTTAGTTTGTTTTTATTTTGTCTGGATTCTTTTGATTGCGAGCCACAGAATCCCAGGCTGGACTAACTTAGGCCACAAGGGTATATACTAGTACACAGGGTATATCACACAAGAAAGGGGACTGTCCAAACTCTGCCCCTGCTTTCCTCTGCATATTCACGTTATCTTTTCCAAAGCGGCAGACAGGCTTCCCCTTGATAGAAGATAGACGTACTGATCCCTTCTGAGTTTTATTTCTCCATTGACTTATAAAAAGCAATCTTGGGGAAAACCTTGTTTGGGTCCTGTGATGACCAAGCCTGCAACCAGAAGTCAGAGTATGACTGACCCAACTTGGATTCATGCCTCCCCTGGAGGAATTACTTCGGCCAAGGGAAGAGGGGTAAAAAATATAGCAGCTCCCAAGGGAAGCATATGAGAGAGGCCATTCAGAAAGCAGAGGAAGTTCTTCCTGGAGAAGTAGTATTGGATAGAGAAAACTACAGATGTACCCCAAATCCTCTTTTTGTAGTGTAAAATAAGAGATAAATTATTGATGCACATATGAAATCCCATTGCCAATGTAATGTGAGTTGGACAGTAGTAGCATACTATTTAATATTAACAAAATCATAAGGTTAATTATTCTGTCTCCTGGAGCTTCAGTAGACAAAGTTTAAACAAATATAGTAAATGCCATATGGGCAGAATTACAGTAAGAGTGACAGTCTTCTAAAAAATAGCTGAAGTCAGACTCGGTGGCTCACACCTGTAATCCCAGCACTTTGGGAGGCTGAGGCGGGCAGATCACCTGAGGTCGGGAATTCGAGACCAGCCTGGGCAACATGTTGAAACCTCGTCTCTACTAAAAATACAAAAATTAGCTGGGCATGGTGGCACATGCCTGTAATCCCAGCTATTCAGGAGGCTGAGGCATGAGAATTGCTTGAACCCAGGAAGCGGAGGTTGCAATGAGCCAAGATTACACCACTGCACTGCAGCCTGGGCAATAGAGTGATACTCTTTCTCAAAAAAAAAAATAGCTGAGACGGGCAGAGGTGAGGCTGTGTAAGAAGGCACTATGGGGGAGATGAAGGTGAGCACAGTAAAATGATATTTACATATTTTACATATTAAACACAGAGATGTACTTGTAAAACACACACTCTTTGGGATTCTAGGGAAGCACCATTTTCATTTAGTTGCATGCAAAAGCCTCATTTAAAAAAATACGCCGGGATTTCACGTTAAGATGCTTTTTCCTAAAGGAACAAAACTTAGCTTATTAAACACCAAACCTATATATTTTTTAAAGTATTTTCAATAAGACAGCCTGTGGCTTGAATGTGAGCTTTCATAGCTATTGCTGAGGTTGGGTTCAGTGTAGTTTTAAAACTTAAAAGATGTCATTCACAATCATTTTTTCAGTGCCTATTTTGTATACAGCCTGGGATTCTAAACATTTATTGAGAATGAAAGGTTGAAATGGTAACATCCTTTGTGGAAGCAATAATAAGGTATTTACATACAAAAGGTGTGTCTGTAAATGATACCTTGTAGGAAAAGCCAATCAGGGAACAAGACGTAGAGTTATCTGTGCAATCAAAGGGAAGAATCACCTAAGGCTGTCTGAGAAAGGCAAGGGGCAGAGAGAAGTTGAAATGGTTTTTTCCAGATTATCTCCATCTTCCACAACCACCGATGCAATGTTTCTCAAACTCTAACGTGCGCTCAGATCTCCTGGGAATTTTTTTGAACCTGTAGATTCTGACTTATTGATCTGGGATAGGGCCTGAGAACTTACATTTCTCTAATGTGCTCCCTGGTAATGCTCATGCCACTGGTCCACGGACCACACTTTGAGTAGCAAGATCTAGAAAGCCAGGTCATCAGCTCAGAGTTTCTAGAACAGTGCCTGCTATTTAGTAGGTGCTTAGTAAATATTCATTGCATCCTGGCTGAATCTAATAGTTTAGATAAGTGTGTGTTCTGGGACCACAGGAGGTGGGAACTGGTTCTGCAAGGGGTAAAGAGTAAATGCAGGGGGTGGGAGGGGTGCCAAGAGGGAGGCAAGTGGACCCAGCAGACCGGGACCTTCTGGGGAGCCTGGAGGGAGTGTGGCGCTGATAGTGGTGTGGAGCCTGACACCAAACCAACATAAAGGTCAGAACTGAGTGGGCAGAAGGGCTGTGAATTCTCAAGCTTAGCCTCATCATTGACTGGATGCCGGTGTTGCTGAGGATGAGGGCAGTAGTGGAAGGAAAACAGTAAATGTGAGCAGATGCTGGCATGATCAAGAAAATACTCTGAAGTCAGGTGAATGATAGAGATGAGAACATGGAAACAGAAATATAATTTTTATTGAATTCAAAAGAGTTGCTGGGAGACTTAGCAGTGGTTTGTAGAATGAGGTAGGGTCCACCAAGACAACCCCCAACTTCAAGTCTGGCACAAAGCATCCAGATCACCTGGGGAGATTTTGAGAATATTGATTCCCAGTTCCTACCCCTAGAAATTTGAAGTCCATAGGTCCTGGGATCTGTATTTTTAAGAAGTTCCACCAAGTGATTCTGATGTTGCAGCCAAGATGGGAGATCCCTGGATAACCCTCAGTAACTCCTTCAGGTGAATGGAAGAGGAGAAAGGCCTTCTAGGGAAGGGAAGGTGCTGGTGAGAGGACACTTCCAGCTAGATAGAGGCTTCGCAGGAGACCCCAAGCAAATGGCCAGAGTCTTTGCACACTGGAATTTTACATGGAGATAGTTTGGTAAATGGCATGACTACAAAGTAATGCCTCATGATTTGTTTAATTGTGATAATCATGATTAGGCAATCCCTTTTGAATGATCAAATAGGCTTTTTGCTGTCCCAAGCCCTAGTTAATATTTGTTCAGATTTAATCCACTTCACAGATGAATGCATCCAATCTCATGTTAAATTTAAATGAATGTGGATTCCGTATTTTAATTCTCTTAACAAGTCATGGAACCTTATTTGTCTGGGTTTGTACCCAGCTCAGCCACTTACCAGCTCTGGGGCCCTGAGCCCAGAACTTGAGCCAAGTGTGTGAGCGTGTTCATATGTAAAACAAAAATAATGACACCAATCGCATAGGGCAACTCTCAGAATTAAATAAATACATGTGAATCTATTGATTGATTGATTGATTGAGACAGAGTTTTGCTTTTGTAGCCCAGAGTGTGCCCAGAGTTACTGGAGAGCAATGGTGTGATCTCAGTTCACTGCGACCTTTGCCTTCCGGGTTCAAGCAATTCTCCTGCCTCAGCCTCCTGAGTAGCTGGGATTACAGGTGCCCGCCACCATGCCTGGCTAATTTTTTTTGTATTTTTAGTAGAGCCTGTTGGCCAGGCTGGTCTCGAGCTCCTGACCTCAGGTGATCTACCCGCCTTGGCATCCCAAAGTGCTGGGATTACAGGCATGTGTGAATCTTTTAAAACTGTGCCTGGCATATAGAAATTATCAATGGAAATGTTGTAGGATCCTCTCCTTAGTTCAGCTCAAGTCGGGGTCCTTGTCACATGGCCACAAAGAACGAGGCTTGCAAACAATTTGAAGGGTGAGGAGGAAAAGAGGGAAACAGGGACCGTCTGCAAGGCCAGAGTCCCTGCTAGTGTGCTTCCCACCTCACAGACTGAATTCCAGGTTCCACCCAGGAAGACGAGGGACCGGGCTGCTCCCTGCTGCAGATGGGGTGAACTTCTGTGGTTCCACCCCAGTGCGCATTCCTCCCAGTCAGCAGGACAGTTGGAGTTTTTCCGGGGACCCCCTTATACTTGGCTGTCTCAAAAGTTTGTGGTATTATGATTTGTCTTGTCCCTATTACAGCTACTACTTATATAAGACTAGTCAACTCAGCTTGCTTTGTATATTTTGGGGAAAGAGAATCTCCGTCTGTGGGAAAATCAGTGGGGCCTTTCAGAGGTTGTCCACACCATCTATTTGGTGCTCCAGTAAGAAAGGTTGAGTCCAGTTGCTACAGCCACCTGAAAACCTTGCCGAAGATTCTTCAAGTTCCTCGGGTGAAAAAAAGGAAAAGATTGGCAGTCAGAAGTACCTTTATGTAATTGACAAACACTTATTGGGCATCAGGTGAATATTAGGAATTGTGCAGAGTACCAGGGATACAAAAACACCATTGATGCCCCCTTGAGGCTTGATTTGGTAATAGAGGTAAGACCACTTGTGTTCACAGTGATGTAGTGACAGCTGAATGACAGCACAAAGAGAATTTCTGATATTCTTCATATCTACTGGACATTACCCAAGCCAGAACATAAACGTCAACTTCTAAGAAGGGAAACTCATGTCATCCTCAAAGCAATTCAACAATGAATGATAGTTGTGAGCCAAGAATTATAACTCACTGTTGATTATAACTTACATTTGTGTCATACGTATTTTTATTTTGAGTTCACAGTACCTCCAAGACATAAAGGCAGTGATAATCCCATTTACAACTAAGAAAATGTAGGTTCTGAAAATGTAGAGTTTTGCCCCAAATTTCACTTTAATAAGTCATAGAGTAAGACTGGAACCAGGTTCTACACTGTAAGTTGTCTTCGCACTGAGCTAGGCTATAGTAAATGCCACAACAATCTAATGAATTCTGTTTAATTAAAAAGAGATAATACGAATTTCATATTAAAACCCATAAGCCTAGATAATATGATGGTTCTAAATTGTCCTCATTGCCAATATTAGATGCCTGCCAAGTTTAACTACTGTGAGACGTCTATCACAGATTTTCTAACTGTACATTCTGTTGTTTGAGGGAGGTGGGGAGGAAGCTCTGTTTGAGATCATTTGAAATAGCAAACTGGCATTTTCTTTTTCCAGCTTATTCAGAAGTTGACGGATGTCGCAGAAGAGTGTCAGAACAATCAGTTAAAGAAGCTCAAAGAAATCTGTGAGAAGTAAGCCTTCACTCCCATTACAATGGACATGTGCATCTAAATTTATTCAACACAAATTCCCACCTGATTTGCCTCTTTTTTTTCTCTTTTTTCCATTGTGACTTCAGAGAAAAGAAAGAATTAAAGAAGAAAATGGATAAAAAGAGGCAGGAGAAGATAACAGAAGCTAAATCCAAAGACAAAAGTCAGATGGAAGAGTAAGTCAAGCGCCCCCTCTTTCCAACAGTTTACCTGGGAATTATTTTATTCTGTACCTCAGAGTCACAGGTTCTTAACCAGTTAAAGACCCCTCCGTGAAGTTTCTCCTCTAGTTAGCCTTTCAAAAGATTCCTTTGGTAAGATTTTTAACAGGGAAGACTCAAACAAAGAGTAGTTCGCCACACCCCAGGCCTTTTAGATAAAGAGTAAGCAAAGAGCTCCCCTCAGGGAAAAGCTAAATCCTCACTTCCTACATAGAACTTTCCTGGCGTCTAGTGGAAACAGAGCCTGTGCCTTGGGAGGAACCTGACTTTTGTCCTGAGACTGGCAGATTATACATTTCTTGTAGCAGTAATAAGAGCTTTGAGGCCCTAGCAATGGCTTACACTTGTAATCTCAGCACTTTGAAAGGTGCAGGTGGGAGGATTGCTTGAGGCCAGGAGTTCAAGAGGGGCCTGGGCAACATGACAAGACTGTCTCTACAAAAAAAAAAAAAATTTAATTGGCTGGGTGCAGTGGCTCACGCCTGTATTCCCAGCACTTGGGGAGGCTGAGGCAGGCAGATCACCTGAGGTCAAGAGTTTGAGACCAGCCTGACCCACATGGAGAAACCTTGTCTCTGCTAAAAACAAAATTAGCCAGGGGTCCTGGCGCATGCTGTGATCCCAGCTACTCGGGAGGCTGAGACAGGAGAATTGCTTGAACCCAGGAGGCAGAGGTTGCAGTGAGCCGGTATCGTCCCACTGTCTTCCAGACAGAGTGAGACTCTGTCTCAAAAAATAAACAAACAAAAATTAAAAAAAAAAATTAAAATTAGCTGGGTGTGGTGGCACACACCGGTATTCCCAACCACTCGGAAGGCTGAGGCTGGAGGATGGCTTCAGCCGGGGAGGTCAGGGGTTCAGTGAGCCATGATGGTGCCACTGCACTCTACCCTGGGCAACAGAGCGAGACCCTGTCTCAAATAAATACATAAATTAAAATAAGAGGGAAAAAGTAATGTTGAGAGTTCTGTAACCTTTCATCTAGAAGTCTGAGATTCCCATTTGTCGATTTTGGATGAGTTGGTATGATGATGTATTCGTCGTTTGCTTTCAGGGAGAAGACAGAGATGATTCGGTCATACATCCAGGAGGTGGTGCAGTATATCAAGAGGGTATGTGGGCTCCTCACGCTCTCGCCTTTGCAAACCATGTGTGAACATTTGGGGGGTTCAGTGTGAGCTTCTGGAAGGAAATGTCATGCCTTGTCATATCTTTTTATCACTAGCACCCGCTAGTGATAGAGCTGCTTCATGGGGTGGGCACTTCTTAATCAACATTTTCTGCAAGTTGAATTGCAAACTGCTATGAAAAGGGTTCATCTAAAAATAGACAGTCAAGGGTCATTTCCAAAGTCAAGAGCCCAGAAACATATTGTAAATGAGAGTTTTCCCAAAAGAACCTTTGTCATCAACGATAGAGATGATGGCAACCTCCAAAGGCTGTCGTTTTGTTTTTAATTTAATTGTCGTAGAAATGTTCGCATATTTATAAAAATGTAAGAACAGTACAGTCCATTGATCACCACCTCTCACCCTATGTTTCTGTCACCGAGCTTCAACACTTACTATCATGTCCTGTACTTGTAAGTGTAGTTCTTACTCAAGAGATCAAATAATCAAATGTAAGCCAAAGATCTGTAAAACTTCCAATATTTTCTGAAAATGTGCAGTTTTAAACATTTAGATGTTTAGAAAATGATGTTCCTTGTAACTTTTCTTATAGTTAGAAGAGGCGCAAAGTAAACGACAAGAAAAACTCTTAGAGAAACACAAGGAGATACGTCAGCAGATCCTGGATGAAAAGCCCAAGGTAAATGGAACTGAATCATAATGCACAATTATTCTATTTGGTTTCCATTTAGTAAGAATAAAACCTTCCTGGTTCATGTAAGTACCTTGCACACAGTCTCAGATCAGTTCTTGCATATGAAACTCAGGTATCTTTCTCAATGAAGGTAAAAATATAGCAATATTCAGTAAGCATTTATCATCACCTGGTGAGCTTTTAAAAACTGAACCCACCTCCAGAGATTTGGGTTTAATTAGTCTGGGGTGTGGCTCAGGCAAAGGTATTTTTATAGTACCTTTCCCCCTGGAGAATCAGAGGTAAACCTTCAGTTTGGTTACTACTAAGTAAACTTCAGTTCTGAATAGCTGATGAAATGTTGTAATGCCACCCTCTGTCCAGCAGAGGATGCCCTGCACCAAAATCACTCTGGTTTTTATCCAGCAAAATAGTCTTAATAAACCAGAGAAAAGCAAATCTTTTGTTCCCCATAGTAATAGTTGATTTGGCTCTGCTTTAAAATTATCTTATGTTCATTGTTTGGTTAAAATTAATTGTCTTATGAATATTAACTTTCAATGAACCGAATATCTTTAAATCAAATACTTTCAGGTTAGCAAATAGCATCTCAGTTTTAGAACATTCCTTCCATTTTGATTCATCACCGAATATTTTTCTGTTTGTGGAAATTGTGTTTTTCAATTTTCTTGCCCTTCTATTTTCAGTTTAAAATATCTACTTTAAAAAGTGCTGCCATTCTACACCAGTTTTTCTTGATTCCTCAAAGTTCAAAAGTTTTATTTAATTGTATGTTTCATTCACCAATTTACTTCTTATAGATTTCTTGTGGACAATTCCAAATATATTTTCATGGTTATTTATGCTCTTCTGCTTTCATATTTATTGTATATTTAATATTTTTAATTTCTAAGTTTTTAGGGTTGGCAATATAGATTCTCAAGCAAGAATTAATAATGACTTAGATACAGTGCTAATTCTTAGTTTCTCCTATAAACATGTAGTGTAGATCTTCTCAACCATCCACGCAGGTTAATTATGCACTAATAAAGTAGAATAAAGTTTAACATAATTTCAGAAATTACTATACTTTCAAATCAGGATTGATCTTTTTAAAATGCTCAGATATTTGGAGCAAAAGATCCAGTTTGACTGAAATTTAAGAAATACGTTAAAAATAATCAGTCCCAGGTGATATATTGATATACATACATTTTCAATCTATGCTGTCTGGATTTAAATTTGTTATTACTTTGTACATTGACATGATAGAACTTGCTTTTTGTTGATGGCTCAGCTAGTTTTTGTATTTTAAAACAAAAATTATCTTAGAGAATATGGTTCTTTTCAGAGTTTTATTTTGCTTTTTTTTCATGTGTGTGTTTTGGTTCAACAATGTTAACTATTTCACTTACAGGTAAAATGTGAGTGTAAAATCATGAATGTGTTTAAATTACACAGCTCTCAGTACAAATAACCCATATATACAAAGATTTTCATGTTACTGCTCTGGGTCATCATGATTAAAATCAACCTCAGTAAATGTGGAAGCACCCTTAAACTTATTCTGTGGCTATAACTGGACATGAAAAGAACTAATAACTTTTGGCCAATTGATTAGCAGTCAGGGTGCATTCAGTGGCAATTTTACAATAAACCCAACTGAAACTGGCTTCAACAGTTACAGTATCTAGTAAGTCACGTTACTGCAAATTCAGAGGTACCATAGTTCTAGCAATGATTAATTTAGTGGCTTAACAATTTCATCTCCAGGTATTTTTAGAATTTCCACTGTTACTGCCTTCCAGCCCCAGGATGTAAACTCACAGCATGAGATGGCTGCCGTAGCTCCATGCATCATAGCTCCATGCAACACAAAACCACTCAAGGGCCATACAGCAAATGTCTTAATTTTGTAACTCTTTCTAGGATTGAGAAAAACCTTCCTACATTTCCCCCAGCTGGTGTTTCCTCATTGGCTACAATGGCCTCATATTCTCATTTTTAAACCAATCATGGATAATAGGGAGTAACTTTCATGTTGGCTTAGGGTAATTAAGATTCATTCCCAAGGCTAGAGAGAATTCAATTTCTCTTCAATTCCATGGTCATCGGGTACCTGAACAAAATTGAAATTTTATCATCAAAGAAACAGAGGAGAAATAGCAATTGGGTGGACATGTATCATACAGTGTGTGTTACAGCCATGTTGATAACAACTTTTTATTCCTTTTTGGCACCTTGGAAAGAGATCTGAAGTGTTTCTATGACTTTTTAGTAAATCCATTGCCTCCATTTTTTATTGTAAGTAGGTACAATGATGAATTCCTCTGCACTTTTCATCCATGAGGTTGTTCTGTGACCATCTTCTCATGTCTGGATTTGAAAGTTGCCCTTGCAGATTGTTTGTTCCATGTCAAACTAAAGCATTTCTTGAGGGTCTTTCTTCCTGGCTTAAAAACATTGTGCCTTAGAGCTAAGACTTTATTAATAAAATAATAAATCATGAGTGTTGACATGGTAAGACATAGTGGTTAATAAAGGGAAATGACAATGATAGAGGAGCAATAATAGACAGTAGAGTAACAAAATCAAGTGTGAGGCATGTGAAGAAAGACCAAAGCACAGGGCAGCAAAGTAGGTATAATAAATGGATGGTCAGGAAGGGCCAGCAAGCATAGCTATCGCTCATGCTCCCGTAACTGTGGGGCATGGATCAGAGCTACAATAGTACTAGCTTTGAAATAATCCCTCTCTACATCTAGTACTGATACAGCCTTTGAATCTTGATGTAGATATGAGGGAAATTAGCAAAAGTAGAAACAAGATAAGAAACAACCCAAGGAAATAGAACTCATCAAGAGAATCTTTAAAACAAGTCCATGGAGTCTGTTCCATTCAGTCAGAAAGATAAGAAGAGAGAGTGATTCTGTGACATCTAGAACTTTATGAAGGGTTCCATTACTGGGTTTTGGATGAGGACCTTGAGCGCACATTGCAGCAGGTAATATTAAAGACAATTGTAACCGTCTTACGAAGAAGAAAGCCTGCCAAACTGCCGTAGGTTACTGAGGAGCATAGAGTTCCTCCCTCAACTAATTTACAGATGGGATGAAGTTTTTTAACTAGAAACTGATCATGGTTAATTTTTTGCTGACACCAAAAGTATGTATATGCTACATGACATTATATTTCTTTCTGTTCTTCCATTTCTTTCACCGTGTTGCTGTATATGATAATTTACTTTCTCTTCATCCACTTATTCTAACTAAAGTAATAATGTGCTTCATGTTCACAATCTTATTATTAACCGGGAGGAAGCTCTTTTTACATTACTGTTTTCACTGGGGTATTACTATTTTGAGCTGTTCTGAACCTTGATCAATCCCAATCATATCAGTATAATTTTCTAAGACATTGATAAACAAACAACTCCTTTGAAAGTAACAAACAGATATTTTGCAAATCTTTCAGCAAAAGAAATTTGAAAAGCTAATGGCTTAAAGTTAACAGTTGTTCAGTGGCAAAGAAGTAGTTATTCTGGCTCAATTTGGAGCAAACTACTCATGGAACTTCATTCAAAGTGTGTCTTTGTCAGCAGTTTACTCAATAATGTGCATGTCATCTGGAGTTCTCAACATTTTTACCATCCTGCAACAGCAGTCATAGGAGAATATGCTTCAATCAAAATCAGGCTAAAAATTTGTTTCAATTCTGCATGTGAGCCAGGACCTTCAGTCTTTCTGGTCCATATTTGGTAGGGGACCAGATGTGGCCAGCTACAATGTAAAAAGTTTATTTTAGATTGTCCTACTTTGTGACATGCACCAGGCCCTTTTCATTTGGAAAGTTCATTTCTTCCCTATGAAAGAAGACATTAAATTAGTTTATTCCTTTTGCAGGTAATTTTTGAGGACATTGGGGAAAATGGAAGTAGGTGTTCCCTTGAGGCAACTTATACAATAAAATATTTTGGCCCTCAATTTGACATAAAATGATGTTGTACATTGCTATACGTAAGTCCCACTGAAACTTATTATGTTATAAACAATAGACATTCTTAGAAGAGAATACTTAGCTCCTTTTCAGTAGAGTTCTGAATTCTGGAGAAACATTCAACTGCATGTTTTCTGGCAATGAGATTTTTGATTCAGTCCCTGAGTGTATGCTGGTTTTAGTTTTGTTTGAGGTGTGCCTTTTTATGAAAATCATACTATTAGAATTCTCAAGATCCATGAAGTAAACACTGGCCAGTCTTCTGACTCAGTGAAATAATTGGTTTCCTTGGGATCTGCATATCTGGGTTTGCCAAAGCCAATAGGAAAGTGTTTATGCGTGCAAATGATGTTAGAAAAAACTCAAGAACCAACTGCCAGTGTAGAGAGAATCCCTACCTTTTGTGGTCCTGCTCAACCCTGAATTGATCCATTATAAAAATGACCTTCTGTTTTTTTCCTGAACACTTCAAAGATATTCATTTTAACGTATGAAAACACTGTTGGCCGGGCTTGGTGGCTCACGCCTGTAATCCTACCACTTTGGAAGGCCAAGGCGGGCAGATCATTTGAGATCAAGAGTTCGAGACCAGCCTGGCCAACATGGGGAAACCCCGTCTTAACCAAAATACAAAGATTAGCCAGGTGTGGTAGTGCGTGCCTGCAATCCCAGCTACTCAGGAGGCTGAGGCAGGAGAATCACTTGGACTCAAGAGGCAGAGGTGACAATGAGCTGAGATCGTGCCACTGCACTCCAGCCTAGGTAACAGAGTAAGACTGCCCTGTCAGAAAGAAAGAAGGAAGGAAGGAAGGAAAAGAGAGAAAGAGAAAAGAAAACACGGTTAATCATGAGTTGCCTTGAGTCTGTTGTGAATATGCCAATGTTTATTGATCACTTTGCAGCTCCTGACTCTCTTTGTAAGAATAATCATCTTTTGAGGGGACTTTTTAATGAACTGTCTCCATAACCTTATAAAACAGTCAATAAATGTGTAATTTACTTTTTCTCTGATGCTTGATTTGTCTTTGATGCTTCTTAGAACACAGGTTTTCTGTTTTAATTTAGCTCATCATCAAGAGAGAATTCCAGGAAGCTTTAGGGCATTTTAATTTATTCCCAAAGAACATTTCATTATGTAGCTACTGGCTCTTTTTTTTTTTTCTCCACCAAGGGAATATAGACTGATTTTCCTCATTTCCCCTCTGACATCTTTGTAACACGGTGAGTGACTCATCGCTCTGCTTGAAGTTAGTCTTGTCAGACCTACTGCTGGGCTCTGAGACAGAACCTTAAATGCGACTGATACTTCCCTGTGTTCAGGAGAGAAAAGGCAAACTTAGGGATTTTAAAATAAAAACTTTTTTTAAAAAAAAATAATGTATTTGTGCTTCCTTTAATCTTTTGCGGCTTGTTGGGAAAATGGATTCTCTCTTGCCAGCACCTACTGGATATTCTCCCAGAAGCCAAACTGCAGAGTGGAAACTGGCTGCCTATAGACAGTGTTTCTGCTCATTGTCAAGTCTCAGTTAACCACACAGTGGTTTGTTTTTGTTTGTTCTGTAGAAGAAAATTCTTTTTCATTTCTGTCAATATAAAGAATTGACTTTTTAGGAAACAAACATAGTTGTGCATTATTTTCTTGGATATAAAACTTAGACGTGTTTACTCTTCTTCTGGGCAATACCAGGGCATTGGAACAATGTTAATTCCACTGGTCCCTCATCAGTTTCCTCTTGAAATTTAATCCAATGGACTCTTAAACACATAAGACATTATTATTCTATGGTGTGATCATGGTTGATTTAGATATGTCTACATATTCACAACCTTCTCTGTGGAACATTCTTTCTTGTATCCTCTGTCCATTTGAGATCATCGTCTTATACTTCCTCTAGAAGTGCCTTTCATGAGGTGTACCGTGGTTAAAGTCTTTGGGGTTTTTATTTTTGTTTTTGTGCAAAAATGTATTTATTCGGTGAATGTATTAGTAGATAAAAGTCCACATTTCCTCCATTCTGGAATGATATTTTCACTGGATATAAAATGTTGTGTTGGTGGTTATTTTCCTTTAGCACACTGATGATAAAATTCCACCCCTCTAGCATCTATCGTCGCTATTGAGAAGTTAACTGTTAGTCTTAATGCCGTTCTTTAGATAATAATTTGTTCTCCCCACCCCCACCAAGTGCATTTAGGATTTTTTTCTCATATTTTGTGCAGGTTTTCTGTAATGTATCTAAATATGTGTTTGAGGTGACTAGATGGATCACTTTCCTCAGTTCTGCAAAAAGTCTAAACTATCCTGAAAGCAAATACTGTGCTTCTGTCATTTTTTTCTTTACTTCTAAGATTCCATATATATTTGCATGTAAAATAAAATGAAACTTTTTACTCCATCTCCTCTGTCACTGAACTGTTTTTAGTATTTTCCATCCTTTGTCTTTCTGTACTGCCCTGTGTGCAATTTTTTATTTCTGACCCTTTTTCTAATACACCAATTCTTTGTTTAAACTGCTATTCTGTACATCCACTGAGTGTTTAATTTCAGGTTTTGTATTTTATTTTCAGATGTTCTACTTGGTTTATTTTCAAATCTAAAATCTGTATGAACTAGCTTGTTGCAAGAAGGTGTCCTGTGAGATTCCTTACTCTGGGAAAGCCTCAGCTCTTGAATGTAGGTTCCTCACCCTTCAAGGCTCTCAAAGAATAAACTCAAAATTTTCATCATGAGCAAAAGTCTATCAGGGTAAAAGCAACTTCCTTGCTTATTAACTGTCTAGGTTCAATGTCCCCTTTAGTTTGACCCTGATCGTTAAGTTGCTGTAGTTCTTTGGGTCTTTAATGATAGTTTTCATGGCCAGGCATGGTGACTCATGTCTGTGATCCAGCACTTTGGGAGGCCAAGGCAGCAGGATCACTTGAAGTCAGAAGTTTGAGACCAGCCTGGCCAACATAGTGAAACCCTAACTCTACTTTAAAAATACAAAAATTAGCCAGGCATGGTGGTATGCACCTGTACTCCCAGATGCTCTAGAGGCTGAGGCAGGAGAATTGCTTGAACCTGGGAGGTGGAGACTGCAGTGAGCTGAGATCATGCCACTGCCCTCCAGCCTGTGAGACAGTGCAAGACTCCATCTAAAAAACAAAAAAACGAGTATCAAACCCAGCCTCTTAATTGTTTTCAGTGGAAAGGATGGTCCAAATAACCTAACCAACCATTGCCAGAAATAGTCCCCACACTGTGTTTCTAAAATTTTTGAATTAGTTAACATCTATATCACTCAGGATTCAACTAGAGAAACAGAGCCAGGAGAATATTGTATATGTGTGACAGTAATGGACTTATGCAATTTTGGTGGCCTGCTACCTGCCTCCTTCTCAAGGCTGTCTCCCTTTTTAACGACGGACCCTGGCAGGCAGGCAGGAAGGGAAAATTACAAGTAGGCTTGGTGACTAGAGTAACCTGCAGAAGCTAAGCCTCTTTGTCCCGGAGTTGAACACACACACACACACACACACACACACACACACACACACCCAGCCCAGGAGTCAGACAACTAAGGGAAGACCCAAAGGACAAGGGAAATGATTGCTGACTCAACTGCTGCTTGCCATCAACCAGGCACATAAATCAACAGATCAGCAACAAAGCCTGCATATTACACAATGGCTGCTCTCTCCCTCATCAAGCCCTCCAATTCTCAGAAGAATCTCCATGGAACCCACAATAACTGGAAACATACAGAAAGGGAACTCTGGGAAATAACAGTTTGGCTAGACAGTTGGCACAATAAAACACATCACACTGTTGTGTAAAAATCAGAAAATGTTTTATTTCAAAGATATTCGGTGTCTCTTGAAAACTTAGATTCTAAGATTAAAATAGAAACATGAAAAAAAATTCTAAAGCTAAGAAGAGGCTGTCCCTTAGGGCTGAGTGGTACTCCAGGGGCTGTTTAATAGATTTCTATTGTCTATTGGCCCCTATAAGGCAGCTGAGTTTGAAATTTAAACAAAAATTATAAGTTAAATTCACATGGATGCCGTTGATTTCTCCCCTTTTTCTTCACCATATCTACTTTGTCCATGTTTTTCTTTCTTGAGGTTGAAAAAATGTGGACATATAATGATATGTGTATTGGATAGAGGGCAGAGGTTCAGAAGAGAATCTTCCCCACCTGCTGAGTAGGGGCTACATGTTGGTGGGGTTCAGAATCTTCCCAGCAAACAATGATTTTAACACCAGGAATAGGATGAGGTGGACTTTATCACATTGGCTTTCATCTGCCCACCTGCCATACCTGAAGGGTCCACACCCTTGGATGGAAAACCTTTGGGGCTTATTTCCACTTCTACTTCTGTGTGCCTGTCATTGGGCGTGATTTCTATGAATTTTGCTAATACTCATTAGATTTTTTGATCCTCAATGTATCTCTTTTTTTAAAAGCCCTGTTTTGAGTATAACTAGGATAGTGAAAATTGTCAAACACACACACATCCCAAATACTTTAAAACAACTGATGTAAAAGTTTGTTATCTGATTTAACCATGACCTTCCATATTTTAAAGGGAAAGGAAGGCGAACCTCAAACCAAGAGAAATACTGTGATCCCTTGGTATCTATGGATGATTGGTTTCAGGACTCCCCTCAGATACTAAAATCCAGATGCTCAGGTGGAAATCCTTTATATAACATTGTATAGTATTTGCATATAACCTATGCACTTTCCCCCATGTACTTTGTCATTTCTAGGTTATTTATAATACCTAATACAATGTAAGTTCTATGTAAATAGTTGTCATACTGTATTGTTTAGGGAATAATGTCAAGAAAAAAAGTCTGTACATGATCAGTACAGACTCAACCATCCACTTAACGTTTTTTCTAAAAAGTTCTGATCCAAAAGTGGTTGAATCCACAAATGTGGAACCCACGGATATGAATGGGGATGACTGTATTTACCTACAGAAAATCCAAAGGGGAAATCTACTAGGTGCTTTGATGAAGAAGTGCTTGGAGATGAGAGAAAAGGCTATTTCATGAGGGCAAACGCAGGAATACTGGGCTGAAGAAAACAATGAAGAAAGCTTTCCTTCCAAAGAGGAAAGCCGTTGCTAAGAGCAGGATTACATTATCTGTTTTCCATGTGTTACAGCTAAGGCCATATTTGTGCAACAAATTCACTACTTGGGAGTCCTGTTTATAAATTTTCTGTCAACAGAAATCAACAGACACAAGTGTTCCGTGTTTCTTATAATCATTAGTTGAGGTTAATCTTTGAATTTAACAAGGAGGTGTTTGAATTTCCTCAAATAATATTTTTAGATTTTAAAGAGTCACACACACACACACATATATACAATAACAAACTTTTATATACACACACGAACAACTTTATACAATTGGAGAGACGCTTAGCAGATTAATCATTTTGGTGTAAAAATGGATTTTGCCCTAGCTAATTATGGTAGTATATGAAAATTCCTGTCAAAGAGAGTAGCCAACAGCATGTATGTGTGTTAGGTACATAAGAGTGAATAGAAAATGCATTGTCTTCTATCTTTGGCTGAGAAAGATTTGTTTCCTTTTTCTTTGCACCTTATATATTATCCAAAAAAGAAAAAACTCACTCATAGGTTTTGCAAAATACACAATGAGCTGTTATAATTCTTAAATTTCTTATTTTTAAGTAGAAAAAAAAGTGTTTTAGGTAGAACCAAAAAAAAAAAAAAAAAAACCCTAGGACTTGAAAAAAATGTTGTAAAGCAGTCAAGATATCTTTATAATTGTTGAGTACCAACTGCAGTGCAATCACCTTAGTTCAAGCCACCATCGTCTCTCCCTGGATTTCTAAGTAGCCTCCAAACTGGCCTTCCTGCTGCCACATGTATGCCCTCAAAATCTATCCTCAACATGTCAGCCAGAGGCATCCTTTCAGAACACGAGTTAAATCAGGTTGTTCCTCTGTTGAAGATGCTTCAGTGGCTCCCAACACCCTCAGAATAAAACCTTAAAAGTCCAGTATGGTCTAACTCCACTCTTGCTGCATGTTTTCTTCCTTTCCTCCTTGATATACTCTCTGCTCAGGCCACACTGGGCTCCTTGCTAGGCCCAAACAAGACAGGCGAATCCCATCTTGAGCCATTGTATGAACTGTTTCCTCATCTCCCAAGTGTCTGTTTTGGCAACTCTCTCTTGTCTTTCAAATGTTTGTTCAAATCTGTCAAAGAGGCTTTCCATACCACTTCATTAAAATTTACAACCCCCTCCAGCACTCTCCCATCCCTGCTATCCCCTCTCCTGTTTATTCTGCTGTGCTTTCTCTTTTTCATAGCATGTATCACTTTCTCTCATTCAGTCATACCCCTCTTTCCTAAGTGTGTCCTTCAGTGCTGCTCCACCCATCAGAATGTAAGCTCCACAAGGGCAGGGGCTTTGTTGCTTCGTCCCTGATGCTCTTGAGTTCCAGACACCCAAGAACATTGCCTGGCATATAGCTAGTGTTCAATAAGTATTTTTTGAACGCACGATGTATGTAGAGGGCTAACAACATTGACTTTGTATGTTAAAAAATAGTTCTGGTTCTTTGGGGAGAGAAAAGTAGTGCCTTTACGCCCAGACTCCTTGGACTGTGTTGTTGACTGAGCAAACAGCTATCAATCATTCATCACCATCTTTTCTCAGGTTTCTTGATGGTAGTGGGATTTTGTGGAGAATGTCTCAAAAGTAACAGTTGTGATCATTTTTAACATCTAACTCTTACAGAGAGTGGGGAAGGCCAAAGAGAACTCAATGCCAATTCCACTGCATTTGTGGGAGGCCAGGTGCCATACCACACTGCGGATGTTGGAGCAGATAAAGGCAAACAGAAGACATAAATCTGTATTCTAGAAGGCACTCCAAGAGATGTCCCAGACAAATTATTTGAAACACCAGGTGACTTAGAAATCAATTTCATTGCCACAAAAATGACAGCCTCCCTTTTTTTCCACACAGGGGGAAGGTTCCTCCTCATTCTTGTCGGAAACTTGCCATGAGGATCCCTCTGTTTCCCCCAACTTTACTCCCCCCAACCCTCAAGCTCTCAAGTGGTGACCACCGTCCTTCCGGCCAGGTAGGACTGGATGGGAGGGGTCGCTTTTGAGAGAAGGGTGGTGTGTAGCCATCCGGTTTTCAGGCATCACAAACTTACTTCTTTGTCCTTCATCCTCCCTTTCTGTACATTCCCATCTTTTTTTTCTTCTAAAGTTCCCAGTCACAGCCATGATCCTTTGCTCATCCTTTCTGCCTTCCTCTGGTATTAATTTCTCTGCCATTGTGCTCTCTCTTCCTGACATAAATACCATTCTTCCATATTATCTTCTTCCTCTTTCTCCTTTTTGTTTCTCTATTGGCAAAACTGGCTTCCTTTTTCATCTGGATTTTTCTTTCTTATACTCAGACTATTGTTCTCCCTTTTGAAACATTATTTTTCCATTTCTGCTTCTCACTACACTGTTTTCCTGCAGTCCTATTATCTTAAAATCCAGTGGAATGGAGTTAACTCTCAAGGAATCTTTTTCAATTCACTCCACTCAACTTACCACAACTCTCCTTTTGGAAGTCCAGCAAAATTTATTTTATTCCCACATGGTATTTTGAGTGAACAGGGACCGCTTGCGATATCTTGATTCTCTAGAGGCAAGAGTTCTTGGAAATATCTCACTAATAGGGATGCTTGGGCCAGGAGCTCTTTGTTGGAGCAAATTTCAGCTTGAAAATCAGAGCAGAGGGTTAACTTACCCAAGGAGATGCATCATGAAAACTATTATGTTCCCTTCACTAATAAGAAAACTGGCATAAGCCATTCCAAAGAGCGTGCCTTTCATAGAGAAAAGAAGAATTCTTGTGATTATAAATAACGCAAACTTCTGTTCTGATGTAATGAAAATTCATCCGTGAGACTTATACTGTTTTTGTCTTCAAGTATTTGTCAATCTGTGAAATAATGCAGTTTAAAAACATGTTGAAGAATTACTGAAAATAACTCTTTACTGAGAAAGAGGTACAAGTTCTTCCTTTCCCTCAACGTCAGTTGTTGCTCTGGCTCAGAGCTTTTCAGACCTTAGCGGGTATCTGGATAACTTGGACATCCTGTTAAATTGCAGATAGCAACCTAGGATGTCCAAGTAGGGCCTGAAAGTCTGCCTTTCTAAGTAGCTCCCAAGGGATGTCGATGCTGCCATAGTTCCAGGGAGCCCGTTTTAACTGGCAAAGATCTAGTACATTCCTACCTCCTGGCTTAAGCACCTGGAAGAAGCTTGAAGCCACCTTCATGGTGTTTTAATGTATTTTAACTTTTTGACCCAATCACAAGCCTGGGCCTTTGATATTTTTTTTATTTTCTACTGCCTGTAACACTAGAAACAGAGACATAGGGAATGCCATATCAGAATAAAGTCACAACATGGCTGTGAATTCTGTTCATGTCCTCTCAACAGTGATAATTTTGTTTCTGTGTGACCTTGTGATAAAGCCCACATTGGAAGGTGGGTACAGGAGGGACACGTAACGTCAATTTCTGGCTTCTACAGGAAGGCATCAGGGAGACCACGAAATGTCTTCTTCACTTGGATGTCAATGTTAAGCTATCTTTTAAATCAAAAATGATGAGCATCGCTGGATTTTTTTTGTTATTGTTGTTGTTACACTTGTTACTGCCCTGGTAAATTTTTTTTGTTTTCTGTTTTTACTTTTTTGAGATGGAGTTCACTCTTGTTGCCCAGGCTGGAGTGCAATGGCACAATCTCAGCTCAGCACAACCTCCGCCTCCCGGGTTCAAGCAATTCTCCTGCCTCAGCCTCCCAAATAGCTGGGATTGCAGGCATGCACCACCACGCCTGGCTAATTTTGTATCTTAGTAGAGACAAGGTTTCTCCATGTTGGTCAGGCTGTTCTCAAACTCCCAACCTCAGGTGATCCGCCGGCCTCAGCCTTCCAAAGTGCTGGGATTACAGGTGTGAGCCACTGCCCCTGGCCTACTGCCCTGGTAGTTTTTAAAGCTGTTGTGAAACATCTAATACCACAAGTAGAATATCATATTTTCTCAGGGGATGCAAATGACAGCTGAGGAGCTAAGAACACATAGCTTGGGTTTTATTTTTCAAAACAAATGCAATAGAGACAAAAATGCTATTTTGTTGCTGTGCTCTCTCAGGTGTACAATGGCCTGTTCACAACTTGTAGTCCCTTTAGAATGTCAACTGAGATACCCACTGGGTAAAAATACTTATTTTGAAAAAGAGACAAATATCCCAACAATACGTAGACTTCAAAAATTTAAAAATATTGTTGGTTTGGTCCCTTAGCTTTCCACATATAAAAGATGACATAAAAATAAATGTTTCACACTTTTCATGTCAAAGCAGGTCTCATTGCTAAAGCAGAAAAAGAAAATCCCATTATAGTGATTTATATTTAAAAAAAAGAACAAAATGTTATTTTATAATAATGTATGGAAAATAAATTTTTGTACCAATTTTAATAATTCCCCCAAATGTTTTTTGCAATCTTGTTCTTTCCTTAAACATCTTCATTCATACACTACAGCTGAAAACAAAATGATGAATAAAAAGTAATAGTACATAAGGCTGATGCCTGTAATCTCACCTTAATTCAGGAGTTTGAGAGCAGCCTGACCAAAATGGTGAAACCCCGTTTCTACTAAAAATACAAAAAAATTAGTAGGGCGTGGTGTCAGGTGGCTGTAATTCCAGCTACTCGAGAAGTTGAGGCTGAGGCTTAGGAGAGGCAGGAGAATCCCTTGAACCCTGGAGGCGGGCATTGCAGTGAGCTGAGGTCACGCCATTGCACTCCAACCTGGGCAACAAGAGCAAAACTCCGTCTCAAAAATAATAATAATGATGATAATAATAATAATAATAAACCCAAGGAATAGTACATAAAGCTATCACATATTTGCCAAAAGATAATGTTTTTTCTTATGATAGAAGATTGGTCCCTAGAGTAATCATCACATAGACAGTTGGAATTTTACATTTTTTAGTTTGTGCATGCAAATCTTCATTGGTGAAAAAATATATTCCTTGTTATCAGCTAGATGTTAATAGGTGACGCTAAGTAGGTGAGTTATACTTTTAACCATGGTAACCCATTTTTTAAATAGCTACAAATCACTGTAGAGCAAGATACAAAATAAACGAAAAAGATGTTTGTTCATTTTATGTATATATAAGCCTTTAGATAAAGAGCTATAGAATGACCAATTTCTAAAAACACTAATGAAATATTGGAAAATTATAAATATATGCCAAGTAATTATTAATGCCTGCTTTATTCTAGGATATGCCAATTTCAATAGGAAGCGCAAAAGAACAGAAAAGAGACTTCCTACATGCTTTAAAATAATAAAAGGCAGCTTAAGGTCATAGAAAGGCATTAAAATATTTTTCTGGCAAATGATAATAAAAATAATAACAATTAGCATTTGTGCAGCAGTTACTGCATCATCAGACACCTTTAAAGCACATATAACATGTGTTATCTTCTTGTTCTTACCGTTGTACATTTGGGGAAACTAAGGTTCAAAAAGGTTAATGAACTTTACTAAGGTCAGACAAGAAGTGCCAGACCTTGGACACACCATGTGTGTTGTGCCCTTCAGCTTTCTTAGTAAATGTCTGAAGCTAAGATTTTGTGGTCTAGATATTAGAATAGGCAACTTATCTTTCTCATGTTGACATGGAAAGCAAGCAATAAGGGTATACTTACCATCTGTGCCTCAATATACTTACCTGTAAAATGGTAAGATGACTAGCCTGTTTGTTAAAGAAGCATATCTCTTTGAGCAGCTGGTAGGGATACACACCACACATGTATACCAACACTGTTTCGTTGCTAGTGGCATAGCCCAACCTCCGCAAGATCATGGCTTTGTTATCCTTCTTCCTTACTATACAACAGAGGAGTTAGGGTACACACTGGGCTTTGCAGCAGGTCTGCTTTCATTTGTTAAGCAATTGTTTTTCATTTGGATTTCATTTATTTATTGAAATATTTAAGAGGCCCTAGTACTTACCTTGAGAATGCTAGAAATTCTAAAGGAACATCTTGGAAGAGAAACATCTCCTTTTAGGTTGTATTTTAAGTTTCAGTCATAGCACAGAAAGGGGCTTCTTCAGACCCTGTGATAAATCACCCTCTTCTCCTTTTCCTCTGCAGTTAGATGCAGAGGGACTGCTTTGGGCTAAATTATGAAAGATGTAAGCAGGAAATAAAGAGATTTTTCTGAAAGTAAAAATATCTAAATACCTAAATAGATCCCCGAGGGATATCGTGTGTCTCTTTGAAGATCTTTGCATGCAGAGACAAAGAAGGTATCTACCAGCAGAGGGTTGCATATGACTGAGTGGCCTTTTTATGAACTCCTTTGAGTCCGTGAAGGATGTGATTAATTAAAGTCAGAAGTTTGTCACTAAAATAATAGTTATGAGATCCAGAGAATTCAAGGTGTTGGAGGACTCATTAAGTAGTTGCATAAATATCATGCTGAAAGATTTAATGAGACCAGAGGGTCACTTATAGAACAATGGAGCAGAGATGGCCTAGAAAAAATAAATTAGAATCAATATTGTGCTTCTGAATTAATAGCTATAGATTGCTATATTAACAGCTGCGAGATGAATTCTATAATTATATCTTAATGATGCATATTGATGCCCTTGTCTTGGGAAAAATGAAAATTACTCACATTTAGTATTTTACTTGTCAATAATAAATTTATATGTGTGTGCTTATTTCTGTGGCACCTGGGAACCATCAATGCTTTAAGTAGCTACAATTAAATGAATAGTGTTTTTTTTCTTCTTTAATTCAACCAATAGTTATTGAATGCCTACTACATCACAGACACTGAGCTAGGTGCTGGGAGAAAACACAGATACACCCCTTCCCCACTTCAAGTTGATTATAGTATAGTGCTATCCAGTGTACTTTTCTGCAGTGAAGGAAATTTCCCATGTCTGTGTCCAATGCAGTAGCCACTAGCCACAAGTAGTTATTAACCATTTGAAATGTGGCTGATGCAACTAAGGAGTTGAATTTTTTGTTTTATTTTAGCTTTTTAACTGTTCATATGTAAATGTAAACATAAACAGCCACAGGCTTAATCTTAATTTCTAATGTGTAATCCGCAGTTGTATTAAAAAGGATTGCACTGCGGCAAAAGACTGTTCATCATTATAATAGAGCTGTTTACATGGGAGGAAAGGCTGACACATAATTGGCTGACACAGAGGTGGCAGTCATTGAGCTGAGACTCAGAGGAGCAGATAGGAAGGACTTCCTCATGACGACGTGAAAAAGCTTGAGATGTGAGTATCATGTGACGCTTGTGGAACTGTATGTAATTTCATTATTTACATGTGGTGTCACTCTGCTCAGCTTCCATAACAAAATATAACAGACGGGGTGGCTTCAGCAACAGAAATTTATTTTTTCACAGTTCTGGAGTCTGGAAGCCTAAGATCAAGGTGTCTGCAAGATAACTTTCTGGGGAGGCTTCTCCTCTGGGTTTGCAGACAGTGGCTTTTTGCCATGTCCTCATATGGCCTTTCTGCGCATACGCACAGAGAGAGAGAGAGAGAAAGAGAGACAGTGCATACTCTGGCACTTTTTCCTTTTCTTATAAGGACACCAGCCCCATCAGATTAGGGACCCACTCATATGAGCTCATTTAACCTTAATTACTTCATTAAAGATCCTGTTTCCAAATATAGTCACATTGAGGGTTAGGGCTTCAATATATGAATTTGGGGGAGACACAGTTCAGTCCATAAAGGAAGCATATCTCCCACACATAGCTCACACAAATTCTATAGAAAACTATCATCTATTTACCTAGCATCACGTGATTTTAATCACTGCTTTTGATTTGCATAGTGATAGATAATGCAGGGCTCTGGAATATTAGCAAGTATAAAAAATACCTAAACCAAAGTATCCACCTCTCAGAACTCGAATGTAATTAAATATTGCTTAAGCAAATATTACTTTTCCTTTATTCTTTCAGGACAAACCAGTGGTGAGCTGAAGCTTACTATCTAAACTCACAAGTGTTGATTTTTAAATTTTTCAGGAATTTTGTAACCTGGTTATTAAACACAACCATTATTACAAATTAAATTATATAAATTTCCAATAAAATAAATTTATTTTTTAAAATGTAACAAATATTCATAGCTCATCATTTACAAGTTTTTTCCTAGAGCTTTGTCGAAGCACTTTTTTGTTGTTGTTTTGTTTTGTTTTCTTTTATTTTTTTTAGACAGGGTCTCACTCTGTTGCCTGGGCTGGAGTGCGATGATACGATCATGGCTCACTGCAGCCTCTATCTCCCAAGTTTAGCTCAACCGATCCTCCCACATCAGCTTCCCAAGGACCTGTGAATACAGGCTTGCTACCACACTTGGCTGATTTTTTAATTTTTAGTTTTGCATAGGTGGAGTTTTACCATATTGCCCAGGCTGTTCTTGAACTCTTGAGCTCAAAGCGATCATCCCGCCTCAGCCTCCCAAAGTGCTCGGATTACACGCATGAGCCACTGTGCCCGACTCACTTACAAATATTTTAAAACCTCTCACTATTGCCTGTGCTCTAGAGGTACTGTACATCCTTACATCTACTACACACCATCGGTAGTGGTGGCTATGACAGTCTGCTTCTTTATACCTCCTCCCATCTCCTTATTCAAGGTCACCACTTTGGTAGTTTGAGACTGGCTCTGGGCAAGTATTTACACCACTGAAATCAACAAACTCTAAAACTGAGACCTTTCATTTTCCAGGAGAGCCATGCATTAATCATTTACCAGCACACCGCTGGCACACACCTTACCCTGTTTCATGGTACAGGGTTTTCCCAGTATTTATCTGGAGTTCCTGTTGCAGGTTTCCATGGCTGAAACATTATTACTCACCCTTTAAAAACAAAATGAAACTTTTTACTAAAATAGATTACCTGTTTTTAAGCTTGTTTCTGTTTCCTACACCAGACAGAGCCTGTACTGCTCCATTGATCTATGCACTTTCAGGCCCTCAGTATAAAATGTGTTTAGGGTACAGAAAAGTCCCCTAAAACTTAAACCTAGCATGGGCAACATTTTTCTAGCCCCCTCAGCAATGTTTTCTACCTGAAAACTGCCTTAGCTATAACATAACATACCTCCCACTGCTAGTACTGGCTCACAGCTAATACTGAGCATAACAGGTGACTCTGTTTTACAGGGGCACTTTTTTTCCTTTAAAAGTTTTATGTAGCAGTAAGTGAAATAGAAGAGATTCTAGGGTAAACAGCAGTTTCCAGATTCAGTGTTATTTTCTGCAGGAGACATTTCTCTCCAATGTTGCCCCGTCACACCATATTTAAACAAGTAAAAAGTTGCTCAGACTTTGAAAATGTAATACCATCTGGCAGCACTCACATTCAACTCTTTATTAAAACTACAATTATGTCACACCTGTGAGATCTAAAATTCAAGGCTCCAGAAGTTAAAGCGATAGGTCCAGGGTTACATGGAAAATACTTGAGAGCACTCAATTTCCTGCCCTGGCTTTTCACTTCAGATTACAACGCAATTATGATTTCTTTTACCATCCTAACATTTTGTGGGACTAGTATGAGGGTGAGTATAGGAGAAGGAATTCAAGCAGAAATGGTTAAGTAATTTAACGTTTTCACCCTTTCTCCAAGTGAAACTTATGTGCCCCAAAATTTGAGAATCATGAATTTAGATGGAATAAGAATGGATAAAATTCATTTAGAATCAATTTAGATTGCATAAGAATGGATAAAATCCTTGTCATCTCTAAAGAATAGGAAAGGGATCCCAGGAGGTAGCTCTGGATAACTTTTAACTTTAAAAAAGTCTAGTAGAGGCCGGGCTTGGTGGCTTATGCCTGTAATCCCAGCACTTTGGGAGGACAAGTCAAGCAAATGGCTTGAGCCCAGGAGTTTGAGACCAGCCTGGGCAACATGGCGAAACCCTATCTCTACAAAAAAATACAAAAATTAGCTGGGTATAGTGGTGCATGCTTGTAGTCCGAGCTACTCAGGAGGCTGAGAGATAGGAGGATTGCTAGAGCCTGGGAGATAGAGGCTGCAGTTAGCCAAGATCGCACTACTACACTCTGAGCTGGACAACAGAGTGAGACCCTGTCTCAAAAGTAAATAAATAAATAGTCTGGAAGAATAGAAAAAGCAAGTGAGAAACAGGAAAGGGACCATCTACGAGGTAGGAGGAAAAGCAATAGTGTCAAAGAAGCCCAGAGGAAAAGCAGTGCATGAGTGTGAAGGTTATGATCCCCAGTGTCTAAAGCCAGTGAATGCTACAGAAGAGGTTCTTTGGCTTTAGTATCCGGCAGGTCAGTAATGGTCCCTCGTAGATGGTATTAGTGAGGAATCAGCTGAAAAGTGGGGAAGGGAACCAGATAAGAGTGGATTGATTAAACAGGAGGCCAGAACGGGAGACAGCTTATCTAACACTCATTTGGAAGTTTAGACTTGAAGGGAAGCAGGAATATAGACTAGTAATGAAGGAAATAGGAGGGAAAATGCATTTGAGAAGAGATTAGTGAGTCCTTTGAATTCATGGTTCAGCCTAGTCTATCATGAAACACTAAATAAAATGAAAGAGTTGCTTCTATAGCCCTGTTCACTTCCATCGGCAGATTTTATATTGGGTTGTGTAGATCAACCCCATTGCCAGAAGAACAGGAAAATGATAATTTCACCTACATAAATGATTGGCAGAGTGGGTTTTCCCTCTGATAAATGAATATTCAATGGAGGAACAATATCTTAATGAGTATGCAGCATATATTATCCAGAACAATAACAATAAAGGATTTCTGTAGGCCTTGTTTAAATGTTAGGTTGTTTTCTTTGCTGTTGAGTACATGAATGGCAATACTTACGCAACTTACATCATGATCCTCTGAGCTGATACAGAAGGCCACAGGCCTGCATGGCTGCTACAATGAAGTGTCTACAGACCAAGAGGCTTCACATATGCCTTCCTGTAATTAGTATTTACTCAGCCTCCTATAGCAGGGAAAATATTTTGCACATAATAAACTCATATATTTCTTTACCCCTTAAGGGGTAATGTACCTAATCACATTCTGCTGTAGGATTTTTACAAGCAAGGTTGAGCCACAGCTCCAAAAAAGGAAAGAATGGGGCTCCCTAGAAGAGAAGATCCTCATTAGCAGGAGGGAAATTTTGAAAAACAGGGATTACAAGAGAGGAAGTTATTTTTTTTCAAATTCCTTTAGTTTCTTCTAACACAGAAGCCAGGTCTGGGGGCCAGAGCCTTGCTAAATACCCAAAGATGACAGAACTCAGGATAAAACATAGAGAAACAGGAAAGCCTGTGCTCCCCTCCACCCTCAGCCATGGAACTGCAGGAAAAAGAAGGGAGAGAGAGAATAGAGCAGGAAATGAGACTTTGTATGTACCTCTCTGACTTCTCTCCAGGTGAAAATCTGGAAGATTCCGGAGCAGGCTCATGACTCCTCATATTTTGTGTGTCTTAGAAGGGACAGGAAAGCTCGTGCATATCTCGGTAATGAGAAATGGTGGTGTAAGTGGGGGCTGGTGAAAGCCTAGGGACAGGACAAAGGCTCCCTGGGGTGATGACTTCACAACTGAAGTCAGCTGGACTCAAGTCATGAGTGGACCTGGCCAGACTCCAGCAGGGCATCGCGCCCCAGATGGCCAGCAGCCTTTCGTCCATGGAGAAATCTAGACCGACCATGTCACAGCACAGGCCTGTGAGGATGCAGAGAGCGCCTTGCAGGTCTAAGCCTGTGCCTTTCTCCCCCTTGGAAGACGTGCTGAATTCCTGAACAGATTTACCCACCATTAGGGGGGCTGAAAATGGGAAGGACAACTTTACAAGCTTGAACTTTACCCAAAGAGACTGATTCATGCAAAAAACGTGTAAAACCATTCCTATGGGGAGTGAAGTGTTGAAGAAACCATAAGGAAACCGTGCCCTAGCCTTTCTGTCTGTTTCCTTTAACAGAAGGGCTAGGGCAGCTTCCCTTCCTGTCATGGGAAGTGTGGCTCCTACGCCTTCTGGGCGAGTGGTTTGAAAAGTGTCTCCGCTGTGACTTAAATTATAGCCATTTCCCGGGCAGGCAGCTCAGGGACTGTGGTAGGCAGTGCCAGCTACTCAGAGTCAATTGAAAGGGAATTGGTCGCCTGGGAGGTTTTTAACCTGATTTCAGGTTTCCTGGACACCGCGTCCTCGCCTGACCCAACACCTGCTGTGACAGATAGATGTTTGTAATGAGGTGAATAACAAACAGTTTCATGAACATTAGGTCACACGGAACAAAAAGCACACTGGCTTAGGTGGAGCCAGCATTTTCCTGTTTTCTGTGATACATTTCTCTACCAAATCTACACACTCGTGGAAAGCTTTGGCAAGATTTTTAGGCAAAGCCTTTAAACTCACATTTTTTTTCGAAGAAAAAAATGTTTGCTGTTTCAGGGCTGAAAGAGAGACTCAATTCTGTTACCTTGAGAAATCTGTGTTTTTTTTTTCTTTAAATGTCTGTTTCATACTCAAAAGCTCAGAATATCTAACTAAGGCCAGCTCTAAAGTAAACTATTTCACTACACACAAAGAAAACCCAACCATCATAATAAAGGGGGCAGAAGGAAATATTGGGAGGCGATGGATTTGTTATAAAAATGAATGAGGGCCAGGCACGGGGGCTTACACCTATAATCTCAACGCTTTTGGAGCCCGAGGTGGGAGGATTGCTTGAGCCGAGGAACTAGAAATCAGCCTGGGCTACATAGTGAGACCCTATCTCTACAAAAAAAAAAAAAAAATTAACAATTAGTCGGGCATAGTAGCACATGCCTGCAGTCCCAGATACTGAGGAGGCTGAGGTGGGAAGATCACTTGAGCCCAGGAATTCCAGGCTGCAGTAAATTATGATCATGCCACTGCACAGCCTGAGCAACAGAGCAAGATTCTGTTTCAAAAAAAATAAATAAAATAAAAATTAATCAATAAAATTAAATATTCCTAATAGGCAAACTGGCTTTTGACTTTTCTGGTCAGTTGATTTCTCCTGTAGAGATATTAATAGGCAAATGCCTTCCCCAGCAAGGGCCCAGTGTGAGCAGAGCTCTCTATGTGATTTGTAGGTTTTTCCTCTGTCCCGATATGACTGCCAGAAGTAGGGCTCAGCTGGGAGTTTTAGAAATGACTTTTTCTTTTTATTTAAACTTTGTGCCTAACTGTATTCTTGGATGTATTAAAGCTTTATCATGAGCCTTGTTATTTCTACGGTCCCTCAGTATTTAAGTCTTACTAGCAAAATTAAATGTGAGAAAGGTATTGTGTGAGATTTCACAAGAGCCCAAGATGAAGAGTATAGATGTGTGTTGTGTTCATTGATAGTATTACACTTCTGCCATTGTTCTGACAGAATTCTGGCCTTTTGGAACATTCTATCTAAGGATTAAAGCTAATTTAGTTGAGAAATCTAAAGACTGTATTTCAAATGATTTTAACACCTGGATTTCCAATCTTGAAATTGCAATAGTCAATCACTTATCAAGAGTAGAGAAGAAAATAGGTCTTTTAACATATTTTCTCTCTTAAAATTGGAGGACAGTAGATTTATAACTAGAGTTCCATCTATCCATCTATTCATTCATCCATCCATTCTTCCATCCACCTGTCCACCTATGGTATGTATTCGTGTGTGTGTGTGTGTGTGTGTGTGTGTGTGTAAACATATTTAAAAGGCAGATTTATTCATTGCTTTGGTACAGTTCTCTAAACTAAAGAAGCTTATGTTGGTACTTTTATTGTCCATGAAATTATATTATGAAACAATAACATGAAAGAGGGATGGGAGCCCATAAATATCCTCTTATTCTCTTTGCCTTTTGTATCCTGTGCATTACTAATGTAGGAGACATTTGTTAATCCATTGCTATGTTTGGGACATAAATTAGACTGACACCTTCATTTAGTAGATACAGAAAGAGGCCCAGAGAGTTCCACGTGCAGACAGGAGTAGGGCTAGGCCAGAAATCTAGTCTCCAGTCTTTTTGCTTTTCTTAGCAAACAGATTCTCCAGCGAGCAGACTTCATTGTGTCTTGCTGCACAGCAATCCACACTAACTATACATAATGTCCATTATTTTAAAAACCCAGTCCCCTCTGATTTCAGATCATGTGCTTCCCTTCTCTACTGTGCAGATATGAGGTAAATGAGTAATTGCTGCATTGCTTCATTGTTTGTTCCAGTCTTCTTTTCTCTGCATTCCTTCCTTTATTCATTTTCAGCTGTTATTAATTTATACACAATTAAAGGGGGAGGGAGGCATATTAATTGAAAAATTGATGACATAACCTTGAGGGCTTTGCTTTAATTATCTCTAGTGTCCAGGAATGACAGTTCTTCAGATTCATCTTCTCTTCCTTAATAGAGAATTTTTCCACTGGATGGACGTCTGGTGATATTTGGTGTTCAGACTGTAGTGCCATGCTCAGCTATTTTTATTAATCACACAAAAGTGAATTGATGGGCCATAGGCAAGTTAAATTTATAATCACTCAATGGTGGGATAAAAGAGCCATTGCTAACCCTGGCAAACCTAAGGTATAAAATTTCACAAAATTACATAGATGGTAAGAGATGGTTTTGACACAATTCGAGCTGACACTTTCATTTAGCCGATGTGGAAAGAGGCCCAGAGAGGTCCACTTACAAGCAGGGGTAGGGTCGGGTCAGAAGTCTAGTCTCCAGCCTCCTTGCTTAGTCCTCCCGGCCTCAAACCCAACCACTCTCTTCTCCCAACCATACTGCACCTTAGTGAGTTACAGTGCAACACAAGATCTAGAAATATCTGACTACTAAAAAATTATCTGCTGACCATAAAACAACTGAAAACATATAAAATAAAAGAATTTAGTTAGGGGCTGGATGTAGTTTAAAATTTGAAAGTCAATAGTTTTCCTCTATAGCATCAATAATATCTATCTAATTATGTATAATATGACACAAAACAACAGAAACCATAAGATAAATTAATAGAACACATATTATATAACCTGTTTATAGATATTCCTAAGGAGGATAGTGGAAAAGATTTCTGGAAGTGATATTTAATGATATCTTACAAAATGGTAGTGAAGAGTAAAACAGTGGCAAAGAATACAAAAGATGAGATACCAGTATATAAGAGATCAATACATAATTAAAAGCAAATGAAACGGGAAGGAACTGATCTTTTAGGAAAAAAAACAAAAGAAACAAAAAAACAGGAGATACAGCTAAGTGCCCAGAGCACAGGATTCCAACTGACAGGGGCACTGGAAAGAGAAAACCAAGGGAAGTAAATTATCACAGAAATATTATAAGAAACATTTTCACAACTGACAAACATTCATTACCAGACTTGAAGGGCCAAACTGAGTGCCCCGTAACAAGGAAGAAATGACTTGGGCTCCAAACTGGAAAATTTTGGAATACCAAAACAAAGAGAATTTTTCTCAACATTTCTAGAACAAGAACTACCACTCACAAATTGAAAGTCAGAATGGGATCAGGCATCTCTAAAGAAAATGAAACTTTCAAGAGTAAAGCAAAGCCTTCAAAGTTCTAAAATGATTTAATGGGGAATTCCAAAGCCGTACTATTAAACCAGAGAATTGAACGAAAACGTGTTTAGACATATAAAATACTGTACTGTCTATATATTTTTCTAAAATGTGAAACAAATTCTATTTCTTTCTATGAGCATATATACGAATATGAATAAATAGAGAATGTCTGGACATTTACACACCAAACTTAACATGGTTAACCTGGGGGAGGGCACTGGAATTGGGGAGAAGGCCAAAGGGTACTTTGCAGCTATCTGTATTGTTTGCATGTGTTTACTGAAATAATGTATTTATGTATTATCTGGGTGATTAAAAGTATTCATGTTAATGCAAAAGGATCCATCACTGATAAAAGTTAGTTTTAAATGAGAGACTGTTTGAAATTCTAAGCTTTCCTCTAACTATTCATCTGGATCCACTTATTTCAAGTGCCCTTTCTATTTCTAGCTTTAAAAAGAAACCCAATTCAGCCTAAAAGCAGCCAATATGGTTTCTTGATATCATCACATTTCTGTTAATGAGTCCTTCAAATTTGATTGGTTCTTACTAGAATTTCAGTGATTCTGAAGCAATCCTAAAGTCACCTGTTTCCCTCTGCTATATGAAATCCCACATTTGTTGCTAATATAATGTAAGATAACAAAATATCAAGAAAGCAAAACAGAGAGACCTGAGTTTCCAATGAAAACTCTGTATAGCTTTTAAAAATATGTTTAAATGCATCAATGAATGGGAAACAAGTAAGGAATGCTCAGAGGACAAGGTCCAAGTGAAAGCAGGTACCAGAGAGGTAGGCAGAGCAGTCAAGCCATCCTTTATCTTGAAGTTATCTATCAGTGTCAGCTTGGTAGGACTTGGTATCAAAACTTGGTGTAGAATAGAGGGGGGAAAAATTCTCCCAGAGAATTCGAGATTGCAAGCTGGTCCTCATGGAGGTTTGAAGCCTGAATTCACCCCACCTGACAAACTCAGGTTTTAATTTAAATCTGTCTCATCCTAGAAATCCTCTGGGCTCCTGGCATAATTAATCAGTTTGTTTATAAAGGAACCCATCTTTAAACCAGACCTTAAACTATTACAACATATGAAGTTCCAGGAAGTATCAGCACATGAAAGCAATCATAATGAATATGAAAAAAGTCCATGAGTGAGAATGAGCAAAAATATCAGACAGCAGAATGACCCCTATAAAAACTTGAGATTTTGGAATTATGAGAAACAGAATATTAAGCAAGTACTTTTAAGGTTGACAATATGAGTAAAGAACAGCTGACTAAAAACGTGATGAAGCACATTTGCAAACAAATTGATTATCTGTAAGTGAAAAATATATTTAAAGTGCCATGCATCGTTATAGCAACAGAAAGAGAATTAGTAAATTTTCAGAGATTTATATAATTATCAAGAATATAGCAAAGCATCAAAGAGGTGGAAAATATAGTAGAGAGAGATCAAGAGACATGAAGGATGGAGTGAGAAGAGGTGAGAACAAATAGGTACAGGAGATTATTTGAGGAGGTTATGTTTCAGAATTAATAAAAGATACAAATTCATAGATTAAGAAATCTCAAGCATAGTGTATTTTAAACAATGCCATATCTAACTATATCATATTTAAGTTCTAGAAACCCAAGTATCATTTAAGAATGAAAGTAATAAAGACATTTTTAGCACAGGCCAGGAAGACAAGACGAGGCTTTCAACTAGCAGATCTTCATTCACTAAAGGAAATCCTATCTCCATATGCTAATCAGAGGAAAAGATGACCCCAGATGGAAAGTCTGAACAAAAACCAAAGAAAATTGTAAATGGGTAGATAAATATAAATGAACATTGACAGTATATAAGAATAATAATGTTTTATGGAGTTAAATAAAAATAGAACTAAAATATAAAATAATACAATATCAATTTAAAGAGATAATTGATAATAAAGAATTCTGAGTCTTTGTGATATTCAGGAAGAGGATGAATACTGCTTAACTCTAGGATGTGATAAATATTGAAATATCCAATGCTGCTAAAAGAATAAAAGAACAAACCATAAATTTCAGAGGGAAAAATATGAGATTACAAAGAAAGTCCATGGCGAGAATGAGCAAAAATAACAGCAGGATGAGCCATTAAAAACTTAAGGTTTTGGAATTATGAGAAACAGAATGTTAAGAAAGTACTTTTAAGGTTGACAATATGAGAGCAACTGACTAAGTGATGAAGCATATTTGGATGAAAATGTTTTCTTGCTTTCATCCATATTTGGATGAAAATATCCAAAAGAAAGCAATAAAAAGGAGGAACTAAGCACAGAACAGAAAGTAAAAGATAGAAAGCATAAAAATGAATCCATTAGTATCAGTAATTACAGCATATACGAAAATGTTCCATTTTCAAATATCAAAGATTGTCAGCTTGTTTTTATTTTTTAAATTCAGCAATATGCTGCTTCAAAACGACATGTATGGAGTATAGGAGTTTAGAAAACTTGTAAGGATAAAGAAAACAAAAAATATACCAGGCAAATACTAACCAAAAGAAAACTACTTTAGCTATTTTCATATCAAATAAAATAAATTTTAAGGCAAAAACAAAGTAAGCTGTGGAACATATAACAATTTTAAATTTATGTACACCTAATAATATACTCTCATAATATGTCTAGTAAAAATATTAACAATATTGAATCTACCTGTATAGTCAAAAATGTTCAGCATACTTCTCTTAATAACTGATGCATCAAGAAAACTGAAAACGAATACTGTCACAGTATAGATTTGAATAAGACAACACAATTAGAAACTTTACTAATGTAGGTGTGTGTGAAACTCAAAAACAAAAGCAAAATCCAAGGAAAACCTTACAATTAAAACATTCCCTTTAGAAAAGGATGCCCACTATTATCCCTTTCTGTCCAATGCAATAAGACAAGAAAAAGAAATAAGAGGCATAACATTTAGACATTAGGTGAAAAAATACTGCAGATGATGTGAATAATGATTCAAAATCATCTACAGATAAATTATTTAAATTAATGAGTTAGCAAATATGCTGAATATAAAATTAAATTATTAAAATTTATTTCATTTCCATATATAAGCAACAGTCAGCTAGTATAACTTTAAAAATTTATAACATCATAACAAGTAAAGTTATTGGGTATAACAGATATAGAATATTAGGGAAATTACATAAAACAATTGGAGAATATCAAACAATTCCTATTATAACATGCTTATGAATTAGAAGGCCCAGTAGCATAAAAATAAGTTCTCCCAAATTTATGTATCGATTAAATACAGTACCAAAAAGAATCAACATTTGTAGAATTTGACAAGCTGATTCCAAAATGTTTACGGAAAAGCAATGGCCCAGGAATTACTGAGATGCTTCTAAAGTGGAACAGAACATAAATATTTATCACATATCAAAAATCAAAAATCATTGTGACTGTATAATAATTAAGATATTAGTGGGATATTGCCAAATTTAACATTGGCACAAATAAGTGGTCTATGAAAAATGCACACTGATGTGAAAACTTGATTTATGAGTGAGATGGCCCTGTGACAGTGGAAACTCAGGCTTCACAATAAATGGCACCAGAAATATTATTATTGATATGGAAAAAAGCAATTGGGTCGCTACCTCATCTCACACACAAAAATCATATCTGTGTGGTCTCAAGACTTAAATGTGAAATATAAAACTATAAATCTTTAGAATATTATGTAGAATACCTTTGTGCATTTGGGAAAGGGAAGATTTTCTTTACCAATATAGAAAAAGAACAAAATTTAACAGAAAGATTGATAATTTGGGGTAAATTAAAGGTAAGAGATTCTGTTCATCAAAAGAAACTTTGAAGAGAGTAAAAACACAGATAATTCCTACACTTAAAACTTAACCAAAAATTAGTATTATACATCATCCTTTGCTAGCCATGAGGGATTAGTCCTAGAACCCCCTCACAGATACCAAAACCAGCAGATGCTGAAGTCCGTGATACAAAATAGTTTAGATAATCTCAAATTGTTTTCCATAGGATTTCATCAATTTTTACTCCCACCAAGAGTTTACAATTGTCCCAGATTCACCATATCTTTAAAAATCACTTAATATCATTAGACTTAAAAAGCAGCAAAACACAAATCCATGGATGAGTTGGTTAAATAATGGTTTCTCATCTTCCTACACATTTCCTCAGATATGCTAGTGTAAAGGTATAGAATAACATTGTGATTTATTTACATGTATCATAAATATACATTATATATATTATAAAACCTATTCATATATATTAAATCCTCTCTAGATTACTTATAATATCTAAAATGCCATGTAAATACTTGTTACACTGTATTGGTTTTAATTTGTCATGTTTAATTTTTGTTTTGTTTTTTCAAATTTTTTTTGGTCACAATTGGTTGAATCTGTGGATATAGGACCCATGGATACAGAGCCAACTGTATTGTATTATATATATTCTATATTATAGTAATATATTGTAACATAGTATATATTATTATGTATGAATTTCCTACAGATTAAGTGGAAGACAAATAATAGAAAAATGTGGAAAAACTCAGGTGCTTCTGACGTGGAGAAACACAAAGGATCAGTAACATATAAATAGGCTCAAGCTCATTAGTAATCAAAGAAAGGCACACTTAAACCACAATGTTATATTATTTTATGCCTTCAGACTGGCAAATTTTTTAAGTCTGATAATATCAAGTGATTTGCAAGGATATGGTGCATCAGGGACAACCGTAAATGGCAGGTGGGACTAAAAATTGGTACAAACACTGTGAAAAGCAATTTGAGATTGTCTAGTTAAGTTTAAAGTATACAGTCCTGTACCCAGAAATTCTTCATCAAGGCAGAAATTCCCTAGAGAAATTGTTGCATATGTGCATCAGAAAAGTTGTGCAAGAGTGTTCATAGCAACACTCTCTGTACTAGAAAAAGAGATGAAAAATAACCTATCTATAATAGTAGAATAAAGTAATGTTAATCTAGTCCTACAAAAGAATATTACACAACAACTAAATAAATGATTTGTAGCTACACATAACAACCTGGATAAATTCCAGCAACAAAATAAAAAAACAAGTGGCAAGAAAATATATACAGTATGATTTAATCCAATAAATTTAAAAGCATACAAAATGAATCAATATATTGTTTTAGTATACAAATATGATACAAATAATTTTTACAGTATGGGTATAATAAACCAACGAATTCAAGACTGCCATTACCTCTGAGGAGTCAAGGAAAGAAAAAGGATTTTATAAACTAGTCAGTAGGTGTTTATTTCTTAAATGTTCTTTATATCTTATGATTATTTTACCCTCTTTTATATCTACTTAATATTTAAGGGATCAAAGCTATCTTGAGAAGAGGTAAAAGAAAAATTCTTTAACTACAAAATATATTTAAAAGGCACTTTTTAAAAAATGGAGGGAGGAGAGTATGACATATCAGTTTAAGTATAATTTTGACTGATGGGAAATTTTCTCATGTCAACATCATTCAAATTTTTTATGTTAAACTGATCAACAGCAATTACATATAAAAAGTGGACATTCAGCAGGATGCGGTGACTCACATGTGTAATCTCAGCACTTTGGGAGGCCAAGGTGGGTAGATCACGAGGTCAGGAGTTTGAGACCAGCCTGGCCAATATAGTGAAACCCCATTTCTACTGAAAAAAAAAAAATACAAAAATTAGCTGGGCGTGGTGACACACACCTGTAGTCTCAGCTACTCAGGAGGCTGAGGCAGGAGAACTCTTGAACCCAGGAGGCAGAGGTTGCAGTGAGCTGAGATCATGCCACTGCACTCTGTCACCCAGAGTGAGACTCTGACTCAAAAGAAAAAAAAAAGTGGACATTCAACTCATTCAGATAAAGCCACTAGCCTGCTTAAATGCTTCGTGGGTTTATCAGAAGGTGTCAAGCTCTAGCTCCTCAACAGATGTCTACACAGCCTGGCCTTGTCTCCCTCTCCCCAGTGCACACTGTACTCCCACTCTTCCAGCTCTTCGTCTGTGCCCAGATGGAACTATGCTTCTGCTGTTTCTGCTGCTAGGCCACAGTTCTTCCAGATTTCTCTCCATTGGTACCTTTTTCTTCAGTTCTTGGTTCAAGTGTTTCTTTGCAGGGTGACTTTCTCAAATGGCAGAGTAGTTTCTATCTTCTTTCTTTCTTTCTTTCTTTTTTTTTTAATGTATGGCACCATCATTCTGAAAATACCTTATTCATGTGCTTACTTGTTTATAACTTGTTTCATCCCAACACAGGGGCCACATCTCTTGTTATTTCTCCAAGCACCTAGCATAGAGTAGATCTTCAACAATTTTATAGAATGAGTTAATATTTTGTAGACTAAATAGTTGGGAAATAGAACGTTGCATATATATTCTGATTTTTTAAATGGAGGAAACGGTAAATTTCAGACCCTTCACTTTAAATATTCATCCAAAAGATATTTATTAAGCATCTACTATGTGTCAGGCAGTGTGCCCAGCTAGATATACTGAGAATCCGGAGCGAACAGGAAGGTAGCCAGGACCCTGTGCTGGGAATGGACAGGCCTCCAGATGCCCAAGAAGATCAGAGTAAAATCAGGAACCAAATGATCTGGAGGCCAAGTTGCCAAAATACTGTAGGTAGGATTCTGGGCATTATTCTTCAATAATTCTATAGAGATGCCTAAAACCAGTGTGGAGATTAAAGGATGAAACTATCAGAGATAAGGGGGGCTTTAGGATACAAAGCCAGTCATTGCACCAATGCCAGAGTTTCCACGAGAAAGAAAAAATAAAAAGCTGCAAAACACGAGTCCCTGGATTAGTTGGTGAAACAATAGTCCCTTGTCTTCCTAAACATTTCCTCAGGTCTGTCATTGAAAACCCCAGCTGGGAAGACCCCTCTGAGTTTCAAGACTGACTGAAGAAATGATATTTTTACCTTTGACCTGTTGCAATAAAATTAAGATGTCAACAAAAGAGAACAGAGATGTCTCTATAAAGTTCCCTGTTACGGATCAGTCAGCCCTTTGTATCCATGGGTTCCACATCCATGGATTCAACCAACTGCAGATCAAAAATATTTGGGGGAAAAAAAATGGTGTCTGTACTGAACGTGTACAGATTTTTATCCTTTTCATTATTTCCTAGATAATATAGTGTAACAACTAATTTACATAGAATTTACATTGAGTTAGGTATTATGACTAACCTAGAGATGATTCGAAGTGTATTAGTGGATGTGCAAAGGTTATATGCAAATACTACACCATTTTTGTTGTTTTTGTTGTTGTTGTTGTTGAGAAAGAATCTCACTCTGTTACCCAGGCTGGAGTTACAGGGATGCGATCTGGGCTCACTGCAGCTTCCACCTCCCGGGTTCAGTGATTCTCCTGCCTCAGCCTCCCGGGTAGCTGGGATTACAGGCATGTGCCACCGTGCCCGGATAATTTTTGTATTTTTAGTAGAGATGGGGTTTCACCATGTTGGCCAGACTGGTCTTGAATTCCTGACATCAGGTGATCTGTCTGCCTCGACCTCCCAAAGTGCTGGAATTACAGGCCTGAGCCACCACACACTGCCAGAGTTATCACCTGGCTGCCTGCACCACTTTATATAAGAAACTTGAGCATCCATGGATTTTTGCATCCAAAGAGGATCCTGGAACGAATCCCCCATGAAAGCCTAGGGACAACCATATTATATTACTTTGCTAATCGATTCATGTACACTTTACCCAGTTTTATACCATATTGAGGTATTAATATTTGATTTGACATATCTGTAGCCATTTTTGAACAAGACTATTTGAACTAATATGTCTTCATGTGAGGGCATATTCTCTAGCGGCATCTTTGTTTCTGTGGAATGCTCTAATTCAGTTATATCCCTTTGATTTATATCGTTTCCTTCAGGGAACAAGCTCTAGGCACTAAGACCTTCTACACAGGAATGCTTTTACCGTCTCTTTTAGATAGTTCAGAAGGCCGTTGAAGACCTTACATATTTTAAATACCCTCGATACTTCCCACCATGTCACAAGGTCATTACAATTGTCTGCCAGTGGTAGTTTTGTTCCTTAGCTTCCTAAACATTTACTTTTGGTTCCCAGTGGCTCTGTCTGCATCTCACAGGGTTGACAGTGACACCCACTGCATTTCTCTCTATTCAGCCTTGGGGAATCAGTTTAACATCTTATCTCCTTGCTTGTTGGAATTGACGCATCCAGCCAGACTGTCCATGTTACATGTAAGGTAACCAACAAACAAAACTGCATTTTTTGAAACTTAAAGTCTCAATACTTTTATTTAGTATTAGACTGCAGATTGTTGAGCCTGTAAGTAGGCCATACATTGCCTAGAGTGGTCCAGCTCCGTCCTTTGCCATCTGGCTGCATGAATCAGTGTCAGATGGATACAAATATATCTCTAGAAAAGGGACACTGGGGAAAAGGGTAGATATACTAAACACAGACCCCAGGACCTGTTCCAGAAGAATATTTTCATGTTAAATCCTAAGATATTAAAGCTCAGGTTTAAATGCTGGCTGCATGCTTTCTCTGTCTTTTATTTTCACTGGATGCTAGAATTTGAATGAGCCCTGTTTCTGCTTCATTAATCTATATTTTATTACATGCCCAGAAATTCAGGGGAACTCAGGAATGGCAGGAAGTGGATGAGAAAGAGTATGTGATAGCCTTAGGGCAAAAAAAGAATAATGATACTGAGACAGTGAGGCTTGCCATCCAGCTGGCTACTGGATTGTCATATAGCCACCAGGATTGGCTCTCAACTTTGACTTTTGAGGTTTAGCAGTACAATAAGGATTGGGATTCATAAGTTATAATTATAAATGCTATTTATTAAAAGGTAGTTTGGGTCCCAGAAAAAAGGAACACAAATAATAATAATGCATGCAACACTGAAAGATAAAAATCCATAAAAAATAATTGGAGAATATGAGATAAGGAGAAAATTAAGAATAAGAATAAAAAAGTGACTTGGAGGAAGGGAGGAATAAGTTAGTAAACCAATCATAACACATACCCCATAACATCCTGGATATTGGTTGATATCTGGACATTGAGTTCATGTGTCAACATTGGCCACAGAGGTGAAGTATTATTGGAATAGCTTGCACTTGGAAGGAAAGTTGTCATTATATCCCTTCCCATCCCCAGATGCCACCAAAGACTTACCTACACTATCCCCAGGTCCTTGTTGTACTCATTTTATCCATTTACACATTTCTTGAATATATTTAATATGCCAGCAACCAGGTTCTAGGGAAGCCGTACTTTGTAAAAAGTAGACATTGTCCCTGCTTCAGTGGAATTTACCACAGAAAAAAAAAAAAAGGAGAGAAGGAGGCAATAAACAAATGATGACATGAATTAATTGTGTGGCTACACACCAAGACAAGTTATCTGAAGGAAAGTAGCATGGTCCCAGGAAAACTCAGACTGATCACTGAGTAAGGTAGGTATAGGGGATTGAAGATCAGGTAGAACATCTTGGAGCAAGTGATGTTTGAACTAAGAGCCAAAGGCTTAGTAGAAATTAACTAGGTAAGTGATATAAGGTCTAGTAGAGTGAGAAAGAGTATGTGAATGAAGAGAAACCCTTTTAGATAGAATAATATATGCAAAGTCCCTGTGATAGGAGGGACCATGGTATGTGCAAAGAACTGAAGAGTCATGGTAGATAGACTGCAGAGCATCAGGAATAGAGTACACAATGGAGCCAGAAAGAAATGAAACAGAGACAGAAATGAAACCCATTAAGCCTTGGCTGCTGCATTAGCAATTTTGGCTTTTATCCTAGTAAGACTTAAGGCTGGCTGAAGGTAGTGATATGATCAGATTTAGGCTTTCAAAATATTTTTATTGACTGAGGTGGGTAGCAAATTAAAGGGTAGAAGGGGTGAGCAGGATGCAAAAGATTAGTTAGAGCTATGATATTAGTGCAGGCAAGAGACACTGGCAGTGTGGAATCAGTGTGTAACAGTGGTGATGGACAGAGGTAGAAGAATATGACAGGTAGGGCCTGAATCTGGATTGGCTGTAGGGTACAGGGAAAGGGAGGAGTCAAGGAAGTGCCTAGACATGTGGCTTGTGCAACTGAGTGGATTTTGACACCTATTCCTGGGCTAGGTGTCAAACTGCCAAACTGGGAATGAGGGGAGGGAGCCTTGACAGCAATGTTGGACATAGTATGACTGAGATGTTTTCAGGCATCTAGAGAAGTCATGTAGATGGTGAAATGTACCAGTTTGGAATTGAGAAGAGAAGTCTTAGCTGGAAATAAAAGATTTGTGAATCACACATATAAAAATGGAGGGAAAGTGGAGAGAATATAGCATGACAAAGAAAAGAAGGCCTCAGATGGAGCTATGGAGAACTTTCAGTGAACAACCAGGCCTGGGATTATTCTAAACTGAGCACTAGGATTTTAAGGGCAAGTGTTTATTTTCTCACTGTTAACTTAAACTTCTTTTTTATTGTTTTGTGTTACCCATGACAGACAACTGTTATTCATCTCTGACTCTAGAATTTCTAGTTAAACCTAAATCTTCTTTGCCAATGATGATAGAAGTTTCACCCGAAATAGGTTTAATCAAGTTGAAAAATATAATTGCATCATTTTATAATGAATAAGACTTTACAGGTATGGCAAATGATTGTTACCAAAACCATTTCAATGGTAGTGATTTTATGCTTTTGTGTTTCAATGGTCAGCTTCTCTGGCGTTGACCTGTGAGCTCAGCATGAAGTGTGAAGATTTGATTTAAGATGACCTAGAGTTTATGTACTGTCATTTACTTGGAAATTATCACTTTGCAAGTTTCAGAAGATGACATCTCTTAGGTCAGTTTTTCAAGTTCATTATTGTTGCAGGCTGTCTAAAGGAGGCATAGGATTTTGTAACAAGTAACTAAGGAAACCACCAGAAAAGTTTAAGGTTATCCTATATGATAGTTTTCATTATCTAATATGGCATTTTTATAGTAGACATTGAATAGAAGGGGACTATCCTTGCTAAGTGGTAAACATTTTTCCCCATGATTATTTGTTCACTGAATTTGGAAGTGATGTAATTTCAATGAAGAGCTATATCAGGATTGTATGCACCCATGCGCATGTGCAGTATGGGTATTTGCAAGTGCTATGTGAGTTTCCCTGTGTTTGTATGTAATATATAAAATCAAGACATCAACTGTGATCTCCCCAGAGTTATAGCTATATAACTTAAGCAGCAAAGGAAAGGATTTGGGGGTCCATTTTAATATGGGCAAGAGATAAGACCATTTTTTCAAGTTAATAGGAAAGAAAATTATGGAGCTGTACTGTCCAAGGTGGTGAACACTAGCCACACTAGGCTATTTAAATATAAATTACTGAAAAATTGAATAAAATTTAAAATTCAGTTCCTCAGTCACACTAACCACATTTCATGTGCTCAATATTCCTGTGTAGCTAGTGGCTATGGCATTGGACAGTGCCAATATGCAACTTTTCCACAATCACAGAGGGTTCTATTGAATAGTGCTAAGCAAGAGCAGGGCTCAAATCCAGGCCAACGCCTCTTTCTGCACAGCCCATGCACTAAGAATGATTTTGACATTTTGAACTGATTGAAAAATAATCAAAATAAGAATATTTCAGAGCTTGTGAAAATCATTTGAAATTCAAATTTTAGTGTCCTTAAAATTTCTGTTGAGCACAGTCATGCCCATTCCATTATATATTGTCTGTGTGTTCACACTACAACAGCTGCATTGAGTAGTTGTGACAGAGACTTTATAGTCTGCAATATCTAAAATATTTACTCTCCAGCTCTTTAAGAAAAGTTTGCCAACCCTTGAGCTAAAGGAAGAAAAAGAGTAGTATCACATATTAGTTTCATAAAAAACTATTCTGTATAGTTTTGGGAAATGAAATCAATAAGGAGAAGGGAAAGTGTATCTAGAATTCATGCCCTGATTTGATGGCTCTGGGATATCCTGTATTTGGGGATTTGATGGTGGATCAAAAGGTGAAAGTTCTGGAAGGATTGGCAATAGCCTTTAACATGTATCCAAAGGGCTCCGTCAAACCCTCAGCTTTCTCAGTGTCTATGCAGGTTTTTTTAAGATACTCTCCAAAGCTCACTTCTCTCTGTAATTCACCATCTTCCCCATTCTCAAAAGGCAAATTAAGTCCTCGCAAAAGTTTAACAATATGAAACAAGGAAATTTACTTACCCTCCTGACAGCAATCTCAATTATCTTTTTTTTTTTTTAACATTCTCTTAGGCAAATGCCTAAGACAATGGAAAATTATTTTGCAGTGGGACCTGAGCCAATCCAGACTCACTCTGCAATCATTACGACCATCTCTTCCCATCTCTTGAGGATGAGCTCACTAATAAGAATATATTGTCTTTTATTGGGCCAGGTTTAAATACACGCAAGAACTTCATTAAGTCATTCCCTATCAGAATAGGGGCTGTTGAGAATTTCTTCAGAACTAGGATTGTGTCTTCTCTACCTATGAATTTCCTGGTGCCATGACAAAGCACCCTAGGGAGCCCTGCCAACCCACCTGATAATGTTGATGGACAAGATTGTATGGGGAGTGGGGAGAAAGAACACCTTTTATTTTCTTCCCTGATATATGTGTAAGTTCTTTAGGAAGAGATGAAATGCATGGTTTTGTCCTGAATAGATTCCCTTAAGGGACACTTAGGGAATTCCTAGGCCCAGTGGAATTAATGTTTGAGAAAGAGAATCATGTTTCTGTTGCAGAAGGCCCCCTTTTTTTTTTTTGAGGTGGAGTCAGTCTCACTCTGTCACCCAGGCTGGAGTGCAGTGTCATGATCTCAGCTCACTGCAACCTCCACCTCCTGGGTTCAAGCTATTCTCCTATCTCAGCCTTCGGAGTAGCTGGGATTATAGGTGTGCACCATCACACCAGGCTAATTTTTGTATTTTTAGTAGACATGGGGTTTCACCATGTTGTTCATGCTGGTTTCAAACTCCTGACCTCATGCTCCACCCACCTCAGCCTCCCAAAGTACTGAGATTACAGGCATGAACCACCGCACCCAGCCCAGAGCCCCCTTCTTAATCTTCATGAATCCTAGTTAATAATACATATAATAAAGTATTTGTATTGACGCCTGCAACTTCCTTTGAAATGCACCCAAAAGGATAAATGATATAGACATATGCTAAAGCAAGTATGGCAAATGCTACTGGTGGAATCTATGTGGTAGGTATATGAGTGTCCAGTGTAAAATGCTTTCAACTGTTCTATATGTGTAAAGATTTTCATAATAAAATGTTAGGGAAAAAAATCCTCCTGGAATACACTTCATGTAAGCCTCTAATTCCCCAGCATTAGCCATAAGCAGAACTGTCTTCAAAAGAGTAAATCATCAGGAAAAGTCCGTGATTCCAAAAGAGTGCTGTCCAAGTTTTCTTGGGCATGGCTCAGGGTCAGGCACAAATGCAAGTCCCCATCTCCTCAGTGTGTGCCCACTTAACAGTTCTGCCCACCTAACTGTCTTCTCAGTGTGTGCCCAGCTCCTCAGCAGGTGCCCACTGACCTCCCCATAACAGTTCCGCCCATTGCCCACTAGGGGATAATTCAGATGAACACCTTCGTGCATAGAATAGAAGCACTTAGACTTCTAGATTTTAAAAGGATTTCTTAGCCCAATGCTTTACACACATGCTTTGCTTTTTACTGTCTTTCTGTACATCCTCAGTAGAGAGATGCTTTCTGGAGTGTTCTGTCGATGGATTTGAAGACTTCTCATTGCTTTAGTACAGAAAGCCCTGACATTGCATGCCAAGAAGGAGTCCATGGACTGATCTTTTCTAGCCAAAGGAAACTAAAAATCAGCTGTTTTGACATTTCGATTTCTCATTGATGTGTCTTGTTTCTTTAATTCCATTTAATATTAAAGAATAGAGAAGGTAGAACAAACTGTTTAACAATATATAGATCATTAGGTTTTAAAGCCAAATAAAAAGTACTCGGAATAAAAATTTTCATGACTGAAAGGATTTTGAAATTACCTTTGAAAGCTCCAAAGCACACAGTAGCAGCTTTGGATGTGATGGATATTTTTGGCACATAGAGTATCCAGTGCCAAAGAGATGATTCTGTTGGAAAATATTATGAAGCCAACCTGTGTTTGATAATTGCTTCAAGTTGTCTACATCTATAATCCTAAATGTCTTTTCAAAGTACTTACACTATCAGTGGTCTTTGATTTATAACTGCTGGTCCAAGAGATGGCCTATTAATAATATAAAACAGAGTTTTAGCTTCACTGCACATCATTTGCAGAGGATATGAGGCTTAAGGCAGTATAACGGATGTTTAAGTAGGAACGAGAACTCCTAGATGTCATAGGAGGGGGTTTGAGTCAGAGGAAATAGCAGATGTAGTTGGCCTGAGGCAAAGGGATCAGTGAAGGATCAGAAGGAAGTCCATGATGATAAAAAGAGCTGAGACCAAGGGAAAGCATAATGGGGCCAGAGCATGCAAGACCATTGCAAGAAGTATCAAGGGCTTGGAGCTTTATCCAGAAGACAAGAGAAGCCATTGAGAGGGCATGCTCCAGTTTTCGTTTTAGCAGAATCTCTTTGAGTGTGATGAGGAAAACGAATTGGTGAAGGGAACCAGGAAACCTATTAGGTGGCTACTCCTATAATCCATGAAATGGCAATATTCTGCTTTTATGTCTCTGAGAAGAAAGCATAGGTAAGGACCACCCAATACACATTTGGTGGAAAAAGAATATTCCCTGCTTAAGAATTAGGAAGATAAAGAAAACAATCAGAACCATTTACCCATTACTTCATTTTCCCTTTATGTATCAGATCAAGTATGCTTTCTAAATGAAGGTAAACTTTACAGATTTTTTTTTTAATTTAAGCATCTCATCAGAACCTACTGAATATGGGTCTCCATGTACTAATTGTAGTAAAATCTATCTGAAGGCTGGCATCAGTATGTCTGGGCAGGATGCATATTCTAGCCCAGAGTTTGCATAGATGTCTCAGGGAGTCCCAGAATCCCTTGAGTTTCAGACATAGTCTTTAGAAGCACACTGATCTTCACAGGTGGAGGCCTTCACTGCCATCAGTTCTATTACAGCTGCTTAAACTCACAGCACCCTGGACAAGAGGAGAAGGCAGCCTTGCTGTTTCATTGGCCCCCACATCTCTCGGCTACATGATAGACAGTCATATCAGGTTGCATTAGGATGTTGACCACATGTTAACTGGTGATCCTTCTTTCTCTCAACAATATTTTGAAATCACTCTAAACCCACTGCTCTTATTATTAATTAGATTATTTGGCCTTGGTGTATAGTGTCTTGGGGTCATTAGTATGAAAGTCAGGTCATGAAAAAATAGTGGGGTCTCCAATGTGGATACACCCAAGAGGTCACTTTCCCCAGGTTGTGTCCAAGTGGCATAAGGGAGCACAGGGCTCTGCCCCCATGATGTACAGTCCTTTTCCATGACATTATAGATGAAGCTGGGCCTCAAGTCTGCACCTGCATATTCCTACAACTTCTCAGAGTCCTGTGGACTATGATGGAGGAGACAAACCATGCAGGAAACAGCCCTCTAGAGCACCCAATCTGGATCTAAGTTTGTCTTACAAGTTTAAGAAAAATGTGCTTTGTTTTATTGTATTAATTGATTAATCTTTTAAGGAATTGTGAAGTCTATCACTAAGACCTCAGGCCATACCTTAGATATTGAGATGGTAAATAAATCACACCAGTTTCTTTTATTGTAATGTGTCTCTTTTTCCTAAAAACTAAGCCCCCAAATATGAAAGTTTACATTGTTACTTATTTATTTATTTTAGAGACAGACTCTCACTCTGTCACCCAGGCTGGAGTGCAGTAGAACAATCGTAGCTCACCACAGCCTGTAACTCCTGGGCTCAAGCAATCCTCCCACCTCAGCCTCCCAAGTAGCTGGGACTACAGACACATACCACCATGTTATTTATTTCTAAAATAATATTTTAAAATATAACTAGTTATTTATTTTTTGCTAAATGAATTTTTGAAATGAATTTCACAAATACTTCCCCACTTTCAGTTGTAGGTTAACTTTTTTTTCTGTACTATTTCTCATGTAGCAGGGCTATTCCATAGGCAGGGTGCCCAGAGTAGTGAAAATTTAATTTTCAAAGGGTTTTTAATGCCACAATCCGACTATGAATTCACTCAGTAGATATTACATGCCGCTGGCATATGACCTTTTAATAGACATTTTATTGACCTAGAAATGGTAAGGTCTGAGACTTGAGTGGTTCCACTTCTAACAGCAAAAAGAAACTATTGCTGGCTATAATAAAATATAACAGTCTTAAAATTTAAATAGAATAGAAGTTTATACTTAGGGAACTGGAGAATTATATAGGATATTTCAATAAATTGTGGAACACTAGGTCATGAAAACTGCTCATTATAATGCTTTAAACAAATTAAATTTCACTTAAAAGTTTCAGGCCTCCTGAACACCAGGGGAAGGTGAAAATACAGTCATGGGATGTAGAGACTAGCAGCAGGAAAAACAGCCAGAAATTCTGAACTTGGATCCCTTCACATGTCCTTTGTGCGGCTTAAGAGATTCCTTAAGAGATGACCTAGATAACATTTTAAAAATTTGAGTGGAAAATGCGATGTGTTGCCTTTGCATGGATTAGAGCACATGATAATTCTTGAGCCAGATTGTAAGAATCCCTATCATAAGATTATGAGAAATGAGAGAAAAGAATCAGAATCAAAAGCCTGACCCACAGCTGACTCCCTTGTCTAAAAGAAAAAAGCTTGGTCTTGCTTTCAGCACATGGCTTCCTGAAAAATATCTTTACTATAGTAAGTAACTGTTTAAAACTTTACTTATTAATTTCAATTAGCTTGAGTCCTTAGGGAACCCTGTGAGGGTTTAGTTGTCTTGATTACAAAGGCCCACATCCCTCACAGAGTGCCCCTATGTCGGCACTAGACAACAACCTCGAAGATTGTCACTGTGGAATCATGGCAAAATCCAACTTTTTATCTCACTCTTATGAGTTGAGTGGTGGTCCCCAAAAACACATGTCCTTATCCTATTTTCTGGAACCTGTGAATGTTCCCTTCTTTGGAAAAGAGGTATTTAAAGATGTTATTAAGGTAAGGATTTTGCAATGAGGAGATTATCTTGGGTCTTCCATGTTAGCCTTAAATCCAATGATGTGTGTATTAATCTGTTCTCATGCTGCTAACAAAGACATACCAGAGACTGGGTAATTTATAAAGAAAAAGAGGTTTAATGGACCCATAGTTCCACATGGCTGGGGAGGCCTCACAATCATGGTGAAAGGCAAAGGAGGAACAAAGGCATGTCTTATATGGCGATAGGCAAAAGAGCATGTGCAGGGGAAATGCCCTTTATAAAACCATCAGATCCCATGAGACTTATTCACAGCATGGGTAAAACCCACCCCTATGATTCAGTTACCTCCCACTGGGTTCCTCCCATTACACATGGAGATTATGGGAGCTACAATTCAAGATGAGATTTGGATGGAGACACATCCAAACCATATCAGTGTATGTCCTTAGAAGAGTGAGGCGGGGAGAGATTTCACACAGGAAGAAGAGGAGGAGGAGGCAATGTGTCCACAGAGGAAGGGATTGGAGTGGTGCAGGCTCAGGTCAATGAATGGTGACAGCTACTAGAAAGTGGAAGAAGCAAGGAACTGATTCTCCCAAGGGAACATGGCCCTGCTGACATGTTGATTTCAGGCTTCTGGCTTCCAAAACTGTGCAAGAATATACTTCTATTGTTTTAAGTCACTCAATTTTCGATAAGTCAATATAGCAGCCATAAAAAACTAATACGCTAACAATGAATTCTGTTTCCTCCATTTATTGGTACCTTCCTTAACATCTGCTTTTCCCAGGTGAGGTATCTGAAAGGTCTTTTTCCCTTCCATGCTCTTGCACATCCTTCTGGAATATTCTCTGTGGCAATTATGCAGACCATTACAACCACATTTCTTGTGAGTTGTGTGTGTGAAATCTGCAGAGCTCAGAAAAAAAGTATCAGAACAAAAGCAACACTTGAACTAGTGAATTTCTTTTGAACTTTATTCATGCAACAAATATTTATTGAGTATATACGATGTGCCAGGCATTGTTCTGCATGCTGGAGAAGTCTGGGGAAGTGAGGGAAAGATGAACAAAAATCCCTACTCCTGTTAAGTTTTCATAGACAAGCAATACATAAAATAAAGAGGTAAAGTCATAGCATGTTGGAGGGTAGTAAAAACTACAGAGAATTAAGAAAGAAAGAGGGATAGGGAATAGTTTTCTGTTTTAATAGGTTGGTTATGGAAGACTTTACTGAGAAGGTGACCTCCAGAAAGGAGATATATTAGAGTTCCCCTGAGAAATTGAGCCAATAGGAGATATTCATGCATGCATATGTATGTGTATGAGACATATTTCAAGGGAATTTGTTCATGTGATTATGGAGGCTGGGAAGTCCAAAATCTGCAGAGAAGATGTCCCAGTCTGAGTCCAAAAGCCACAGGCTTCTGGTCACCACAGTGGCTCATGCCTATAATCCCAGCACTTTGGGAAGCCAAGCCTGGCAGATCACTTGAAGTCAGGAGTTCAAGACCAGCCTGGCCAGCATGGTGAAACCCCGCCTCTACTAAAAATACAAAAATTAGCTGGGCGTGGTGATGCATACTTGTCATCCCAGCTACTCAGGAGGCTGAGACAGGAGAATTGCTTGAAGCCAGGAGACAGAGGTTGCAGTGAGCCAAGATCAAACCACTGCACTCCAACCTGGGTGATAGACTGTCTCAGAAAAAAAAAAAAAAAAAAAAAAAAGCCTCACAGGCTGCTGTAGAATCAAAAAGAACAAATGTCTTAGTTCAGAGGCCATCAGGCAGGAGAATTCTTTCTTACTCAGAGGAAAGTTAACCTTCTGCCCTATTCAGGCCTTCAACTGGTTGGATGAGGCCCACTCCACTCCTTTGCCCAGGCTACTGATTTAAATGTTAATCTCATCTAAAACACCCTCTCAGAAACATCTAGAATAACAATTGATCAAATATCTGAGCACTCTGTGACCCAGCTAACTTGACGCATAAAATTAGCCATCACGGGAGAGGAGTTGAGTGAGTCATGAGGTATCTGTGGGAAGAGCTTTCTAGGAAGAGTAAATTTCAAGAGCTAAGGGCCTGGCTTGGTGAACGATGAGGCAGAAAGTGCAAGAGGGACTGAGAGCCCCAGGAGCTGAGGAGCAGATGGCTTCAGAGTGCCACAGACTGACCATGGACATGGCTTTTTCCCTGCTTTTGGTTGCTTCGTTAGACCTATTTCAGGATCTCCACCTTTGTCACATTCTTTCCTTTTCATGAGTATTTTTTTTCCGGTTATACTCATGAAACCTTATTTTAGGTCCCTAACCACAGGCTTTAGCGATCTATGCTGTAGAAAAAGTGCATCATCTGATTCTATAATGACTTATTTATAGCAATCTGCTCATTTACAAAACAAAGAATTACAGACATATCATATGTTACTAGCTTGTCCTGAGTATTTATGGTTCCAATTCATTTGTGGACTCTTGAGTAGGGTTGTCTGTCTATAATGACAATGCACATACATGCAGACTTGCTGTAGAACCAGCTTATAAGAGTTTATGTTTTATAAACTAACAGGTTTAATAGTTTCTCCATACATATTTAATCCCACCTCAGAGGGCACAGGAAATGGTCCAAAGCAGATGCCTTTAACTTAAAATGACTGACAAGGCATCTGTGTCAGTGAGCTTTAACTGCATAACAAACCACTTCAAAATTTAGTGACTTGTTTTCAAGTAACCATATGTCTCAGTAACATATGGTTACTTGACAATAGCCATATGTTATTGATCACAAGTCTATGGGTCAGCTGGACCTTTCTGCCGAATCTGCATTGGGTTCCATTGATCCCAGCTGGTCTTAGGCAGGTGTCTCTGTTCAGCTAGCAGATCAACTAATGTGTGGCTGGTTGAGGATGGTCTTACCTACCTGTCTGGCAGCTGGCTGGCTGGCAATTGGGACAGCAGGAGTGATTGGGTCCTGTGTCTCTCATCTTCTAGTAGGCTAATTGAAGCTTGCTCAAAAGCAGGAGCATATAGACTTCTTAAGGCCTAGGCCCAAAACTGGCATATTGTCACTTCTACCACATTTTACTGTCCAAAGCAAATCCCAAGACCTGCCCAGATTCAAATAGGAAAGGAGTAGACTCTAAGTCTTGATAGGAGGAGCTGAAAAATAACAGTTGCCATTTTTTTAAATCTATACATAATATAATTAATTGTATGTGTTAACTTGACTGGTCCACAGGGTGCCCATTCATTTAGTCTGAGTCTGATGGCCTGAGAATGAAGAGAGCTGATGGGGTATTCACACACACACACACACACACACACACACACACACACCCCTATTTATTCTGTCTCCTAGAGAACCAGGACTAATACAGATTTTTGTCCCAAGAGTGATTCTAGAGGAAGAGAATTGTAAGGATGAGTTTCTTGAACTCCTTCTGAGGTTTCTGGCATTGGCTCTTTCATCTGATTAGGCTTAATGATGCTAATAACACTGTTTTCATTAATAAAGAGGGCACTGATAGATAGTTCATGATGTCCAGATTCAGCAGATCCAGTGACACACTATTATGTGTCATGTCCCAATAAAGCTTGAAAGTAAATATTAACACCATTGCCATCACCTGTCAACACATACCCCTGCAAGTGAAGAAACAGAGACCTCAAAGCAGGTAAGTGACTGGTCACAAAATTCACAGGTAATAAAGCCAGGCATCAAACATTATCATAGCATGCTAGAAAGCCTATCTGCTTTCGATTTTTTGGTTACATTTTTTTTTTTAGTAATTCTAAGAAAAAAAAAAAAAAGGCTTGCCAGCGTGGTGGCTCATGCCTGTAATTCCAGTACTTTAAGAGCCTGAGACAGGTGTATCACTTTAGGTCAGAAGTTTGAGACCAGCCTGGCCAACATGGCAAAATCCTGTCTCTACTAAAAACTAAAAAAATTAGCTGGGTGTGATGACAGGCACCTGTAATCCCAGCTACTTGGGAGGCTGAGGCAGGAGAATCACTTGAACCCGGGAGGCAGAGGTTGCAGTGAGCCGAGACTGACACTGCACTCCAGACTGGGTGACGGAGCGAGACTGTTTCAAAAAATAAAACAAAACAAAGGGCTTATGTGGTGGACTCTGACATAATCAGAGCTAATTTATACATTATTGGGTTTCTTTTACATATTTTCCCCAATGTTGTGTTCATATGTCATAGAACCACTGAGAATTCCTCTCTGGCATTTGCAGGGCCCCTAAGTACCGCTTCACAGACTGCACTGAAGCAGTATTAATGGGTCTCTTCCTAGATGAGCCCAAGCCTCAAGCATAGCACTGGGCCCTCAGCCAATCTAGAAATAGGGCGAGCTTCTAAAAATGAAAGGGCATGGTCTCTCCTTTTAGTAATCTCACTAGGGCAATATAGTCAAGTGGAATGAAGAGGTGAGACAAGGGCTAGACTGTGTGACCTGGGCCATCGGTTGACAGAAGCTCCAAAAATAGAGTGATTGCTCTGAGGAAGCTACACAGTAGCAACAACATGGTGAGTTGGGTAGAAAACGATGAGTTAGGTCTTGCAGGAGGCCTGGAAAATGTGGGACGTCTGCAGGGGGACCAGCTTGAGCAAATTGTCTCAGAACAAGCTGTGGATTCTCTCTTCTAAAGTTCCAGACTTTCATAACTTCACTTTGGCCTGCATGCTCTTCTTTTGGAGGCAATAACCTCATAAATGCTGTTAAGAGGAAATTCAACACAGAACCCTCCACTGATTTCATTTTCATTTTTAATTTGGCAGAGACCCCTTTAAGACCGAATGTCATCAAGAATAATGTAATCTGAGCTGTCTATTGTACTAAATAATTTCTCTCCTCTTTTGAAATTTGAAATCAGTATGCGTATATTTATTTATTTACTTAGAGATGGGGTTTCATTCTTGTCACCCAGGCTGGAATGCAATGGCACCATCTCGGCTCACTGTAACCTCTGCCTCCTGGGTTCAAGCGATTCTCCCGCCTCAGTCTCCAGAGTAGCTGGGATTACAGGTGCCTGCCACCACACCCAACTAATTTTTGCATTTTTAGTAGAGACGGTGTTTTACCATGTTGGCCAGGCTGGTCTCAAACTCCTGAACTCAGGTGATCTGCCCACCTTGGCCTCCCAAACTGCTGGGATTACAGGCGTGAGCCACCACGCCCACCGTCAGCTTTTATTTTATATGCATTCGTAGCATCCCACAACAATAACTTTAAAAAAAAAAGTAAGACATTAGCATTTTCTATCATTGCAGCCCATATAGAGAGGCAGCCTGGTGTTATCCCACAAGGCAGTTTCTTACAATGTGTGAGTAATGGCTATTAAGCCATTTTATGGAGTACTCTTTGTCACTGTTACCGTAATTACCTTTAGGCATGGCCATATTTTAAAGAACAGAAGGCTTTATTGTGACTTGTAAGTACAGACAAATTATTTTTCCCCTTGCGGGAATCACAAGGCTAATTTGTTTGCCTTTTTCCTTCTAAAACAGAGCTTTACTAAAAGGAAATCAGTACCATCATTGTGATTGAGATCAGCAGCTCTCTCAATTCTGTGTTCTGTTGAATCTCAAGTCTTTTCTGCCTTCCTACCCCTCTCTTTCCAGAAGACAAATCCTTTTGCTGGTAAGGGGTATATGTGTGCATTGAACTCCTGACTTATAATCTCCACTCTTACACTTGTGCTAATTGATATTAAAATTAGAAGTCCAAGATACTAATGAAGAAAATAAGCTCTGAACCACGCAGGTCACAGTTTCTGTTGGTTGTATTTGTGTCAGGGGCTGTCAGGCTCTGCAGTTTCAAATTTAAGTTCTCAATGGACTCTGAGCACATGTCCTTGATGTGTGATTCACCCCTATCGTATCATCATGGAGTCTTTTGATTGAAATGTTGAACTTGTTTGGAGGGGCGTTACTTCTTTAGCTTTGTGCAAAACCTAGTTATTTGATGTGTTCTCTGTTTGTGAATAATAAGAGAGTAAATAGAAATAAGATAGTAACATTGCCCAAGCCCTATTATAGTTAGTATTAATAACCTTTGCCTATAGGTTTGAAAACACCTTGGCTTATGTTTATTAAGTTTATTAACCATAACAAACTTCGGATGAAACAAGGAAATGATGACATCAGTGTAAGATTGAATGAGATTTGCCTACTGTACATGCCATGCTTTGTAATACTCTAAAAGCCTGGAGAGAATGGTCAGAACCATCTAATGCAAGCCCAGGGATAAGCAAACAATCAGTAAAAATGCTCACATAGAAAGCGCATGATATTTGATATGAATTTTTAATATTTAATCGATATTGGTGACTTTTGTTAGCCTTTTAGCAAATAAACAGTTGTTTATTATTATTAGAGCTTCTTGCTAACGGTTACTGATTTTGTCCGTAGGTCCAACCTTACAATTTATTCAGAAGTGTGGTTTTAAAACACGTAAAGTGCTTCATGGCAATGCAGAATCTTCTATTGAAGCATTTTGTATTATTATTTGGTTTTGAACTTAAAAGATCATGTGGATGCTGTACATAATAGGTTTTATCCATGGGCATGATAGTTAAATGATTTGGCAATGACAGGCAAAAATATAGAAGAGAAAAATTATTAGGTTGCTGCAAAAGTAATTGCAGTCTTTGCAACTGAAAGCAATGGCAAAAATCACAATTAGTTTTGTGCCACCCCAATGTATGTTTGGATATATATTCATTAACTGATGTTAAGTTACACATTAAGTTTTAAAAATATTAGAAAACATACAAAATCTACTGAGATGAAAATGAGTATTTGAACATGAAGGATGGCAATGTTTCACCCATTTAGTTTTACCAAATTGTAAATAAATCATGACCTGGTCACATCACCTAGACAAAAATTTTGTGGAATTTCTACACTACAAATATACGGAACCCCCTAGCATTTTGTAATATTTGTAACATTTGTAACTGCCTATAAGGTAGTACTTCAAGGTTAGGATCTCCTGGCTTTGGCAAATTTTATTTTTCTGAAAATTAAAGTTGGGCATTGGCAACCCAATACCTTTTACTTTGCCACTAGAACAAAATTAAATACCAGGGCCAGAAATTTTCGGCAGTGGTATCCAACCTTTTCCATTTCATGCGCCTAAAAATTAGGCACTCACAGCCCCCACCATAGGCATATTCACTTATTTATGTATTCATTTTTTTACATTATAGGCATTACTAGACTAACACGTATGTTCATTATAAATGAACGTATAATATATATTTTTAATTGTAATAAAATATAAATAATGAAAAAGGATAAAGATGAAAATGATGTTTTATTTTATTTGCTAATGATTCAAAACAAGTCTTTGCCTTCAAAATAGAGAGTCCATGTGTTTCAATAGACTTCATTATTTTCTTTTCTTTTTTTTTTTTTTTTTTTTGGGACGGAGTTTCACTGTCTCCCAGGCTGGAGTGCAGTGGCGTGGTCTTGGCGAGGTCTGGGCTCACTGCAACCTCCACCTCGCGGGTTCAAGTGATTCTCCTGCCTCAGCCTCCCAAGTAGCTGGGATTATAGGCACCAGCTACCACACCCAGCTGTTTGTATTTTTAGTAGAGGAGGGTTTTCACCGTGTTTGCGGGGCTGGTCCTTAACTCCTGACCTTGTTATCAACCCACCTCCACCTCCCAAAACGCTGGGATTATAGGTGTGAGCCACTGGGCTGCTCGGCCATTATTTTCAAAACTCCTCACTTAACACTTTGATACAGGAATCCAAAACTCTGATCTTAAGTTTAGATTTTCTTTTTCATACTTTGTTTTAATGGCTGCCACTCCTGGGGAAAATAAAAAAAAGATTCCTCACACAGATTTGAAGATTAAAATGGATGATGTGCATCCTTTGCAGAGGCTACTGCTTCATTACACTCCTTTTGTTCATTCCCATCCACCAGTTGTAAAGGTTTGACTTTCTGATGGATGCTTAATTTGTAAGTGCCTGCTAATTACAATGGTTTGCCACTGTAATTAACATGCCATACACTGAAGGCAAGGCTCACTGTTAGCAGCAGGGAAAGTGAAGACATATTTCAAATAGTCTTGTTCATAAAATTACTTTTTAAATGGATTTTCCTGCAATATCTGATTGTTTTCACCTCAGTATGTAGAAAA
>PVKP010003580.1:85654-106985 GCA_004027715.1 Plecturocebus donacophilus | reverse complement strand
TTTTTTTTTTAATTCTAGCACAATTATATGTGGGTAGTTTACACTTTTTGGTTCCAATCACATTCCACTTGTACCGTAAGAGTTTCCTAAGGCCTGGTGTGGTGGCTCACACCTGTAATCCCAGCACTTTGGGAGGCCGAGGTGGGCAGATCACAAGGTCAGGAGTTTGAGACTAGCCTGGCCAACATGATGAAACCCCTTGTCTACTAAAAATACAAAAACTAGCCAGCTGTGGTGGTCTGTGCCTGTAATCCCAGCTACCTGGGAGGCTGAGGCAGGAGAATCACTTGAACCTGGGAGGCAGAGGTTGCAGTGAGTTGAGATCGTACCTGGGCAACAGAGCAAGACTCCGTTAAAAAAAAAAAAAAGTTTCCTTATTTTTTTCAGTATCCTGAATGTACACCCCGCTTTCAACACAAACTATTATTGCCCTGACTTTTCATGACTACTCCTCTCTTCTTAACCAGCCCTCCACCCTCCACTCAGTATTATTTTATTCTCCCCCATGCTGAAACACGTGTTTTCTCCTTGTACTTACTTATAGCTTTCATGGCTAATTTTCCCAGGGCTCTATCCTTTGATTAATAACATCCAAGCTCAAGACTAAGAAACCCATGAGGATAGGAGTTTCTGTTTCAGATCTTTCCCCATTCCTTTTTCCTCAGATTAGGCTGTACTTCTTTCATTTATTCGAAATTAAACTTCTCCTCAGGAATGGATTTTACAAGACTTTCTCTGCTTTCTAAATCCTAAATCTACCTTCTCTTCCAAATCTGTAAGCCAAGTATTACTTGTCACTTCATTGATTCTGGCTTGAAAGTCAGGAAAAGCAAAAGCTACCTACCAGATGACTTACTTGTTCCACTGTCTCACTTTGGGAAAAAAGAGACAAATTCTGTTAGATTTTTTTTAGAGTAGTACTTTTCCTAGGGATAAAGACTTGTAAAGAATGTGATCTTCTTAGAAGAATTATGCCACATCAGAAGGTGCCTTCAAGTGCAGTTTTTGAAGTGCTTGTAAAGCATGTCCTAGAACTTTTTCTCATCACAGTTCACCACAAAAATAACGATTCAATCTATGGCCCTAGCTAAAGTAGATTAGTTATGAAAACATCAATAGCAACTTAAGGAAAGATGGTCTTACCTAAAAGGAGCTTCCATGGCCAAGATCCCAGAAATAGCTGCGAGTTTATCTTATATTTATCAAATGAGATGCTGCAAGTACAGGTCAGAACTGTGTCAGGCACATAGAAGCCCTCATTATATGTTAGTCCCCTTTCACCTTTTCATATTTGTGGTGTTCTATGCGATCAGTTTCCTTTTTCTCTCTCTCTGTACATATGTACTTGTACTTAAAATCTACCTGAATATTTGTTTGTAAGATTTAATACTTATCTTTAAAATCTGAGGACATTTAATGACCTGCATATGGCATATGATGTGACTTTATGAATTTTAAGCTTAAAAGTAAGAATCAGCACCTTGCAACCTAGATTGCATAATGAAATGTGTAATGGGAAGTGGTAAATCTCATGTATTCAGGTCCTAAAGTGCACAATCATTTTCAGTAACATTTTTTACCTGAGAAGCTAGTGGACATAGACCTTTCTTCTCCATGCTTTTTGACTGTAGAATATAGGACAGCCACAGGTAGAGCTTATGTCGTGAGCGTAACACTTGGCAGGTCACCCACCCCTCTTTTACAGTAAGCTTTAAACTGTTCAAAATGGTGTGTTTCCGTGACTGCCTCTTGCCTACTACTATATTTGCAAAATTTCTAACCCACTCCTTACAGTTTTTGGTCTTGTTTTTATTTTTGGTTGTTGAATAAATTAGAAGAATATGAAAGAATCATTTTTGTTTAAGTGGTTTCACAGCGTTTCTTTAAAATGTTTTTTACAACAACCTTTACCTTCTTTCTCAAATTCCAGCTTCATATCTATCATCTTCCAAAGAGTCTTTATTTTAATCTCTATCTTTGCTTTGCCTAATTATTTTGCCCATTCTGAAGTACAACTGAGGTGAAGGGAATATACTTATTGCTAAATCCTCAAAGAAAAAAGAGGGGTTAACTATAACAATTATAATTTAATTTGGATAATTAAATTAGTACGTAATTATTTATAAAGGAAAGTCCTACGTAGACTTAAATGTACTTTCTTTTCAGATACAAAATGTTTTATTTCATTAAAATTAGCATTATTGTATAATCATTTTATGAACATGAAAAACCTTGAATGTATTAAAAATAAAACACCTTCCCTCAGTAGTCGGGCATGCTTTACTACTTCTTCATTCATTAGGATACAATTAACAGGTCTTTCAGTAATATTGAACACAACCACATGCAAGGCTTTGATGGAGTGATGTGTTTCTCCAACTAGAATAGTTGTAAATGTGTATGAGTTTAGTTTATTCAAATCTTTAGGCTGTGACTACCTGAGTCACAGACTTTTGCAGAATTTTAGCTGTCCTATTATTAATTTCACATTACATAGTTGCTTATATTTTTATATACTCATTTTGTTACTTGGCCATAAGTTTTACTGTTTTTAGATTTCACAATGAATTATCTCTATAAAATAATGTTTACCCAATAAATATTTACTAAGAGCTTATTATATACATGTCTTAGTTTGGGCTGCTATAACAAAGTACTGTAGACTGAGTGGCTTACAAATAAGAGAAATTTATTCATCATAGTCCAAGACGCTGTAAAGTGTAAGACGAAGCTGCCAGCAAGTCAGGTCTGATAAGGATCCACTTTCTTTTTTGCAGATAGCCATCTTCTCGTTGTAATCCCACATGGTGAAGAACAGAGAGAAAACAAGTTCTCTTGTGTCTTGTTTTTTTTTTTTTAGACTGAGTCACACTTTGTTGACCAGGCTGGAGTGCAGTAGCAGGATCTTGGCTCACTGCAGCCTCCACTTCCCAGGTTTAAATGATTCTCCTGCCTCAGCCTCCTGAGTAGCTGGGTTTGTAGGCCGTACTACCATACTCAGTTAATTTTTGTATTTTTAGTACAGACAGGGTTTCACCATGTTGGTGTGGCTGATCTCAACTCCTGACCTCGATTGATAGGCCTGCCTTGGCCTCCCAAAGTGCTGGGATTATAGGCTCTCTTGTATCTTTTTGTAAGGGCACCAATCCCATTCATGAGAGCTCCATCTTCATTATCTAATTACATCCCAAAGCCCTGTTCTAATAAGCACTTATTCAACTTAGTGGAGATACTTGGTGCAGATTAAATAGTTACATTTTATAGTAAGTTGTGTGGTGTTAAGTGCTGCAGAGAAAAACGGTTAAGGGGAATAGAATGGTGGGTGATGTTGTATGTGTGTCAGTTCAGGTGTGTAGGTATGTGAATGTGCATGCATGTGTACATGTGTCTATATTGGGTTATTTTTTAGTAGCTTTGGTAGGAGAGGTTTCGTAAGATGACATTTTGGCAGACACTAAAGGAAGTAGTGGACTAAATTATGAAACTCTAGAGAAGGACTTTCCAGGGGAGGGGAACAGAAGATATGAAGAGTAACTTCATTTGGCATATTCAAGGAACAGAAGGAAGGCCAGTTTGGCTGGAACAGAAAAAAGGAAGGAATAGGGATATGTACTCCCTGCAGAGATGAGGTCTGAAAGGAACAGATTAGTGGGGAGGGACGGAAGATCATGTTTAGACTTTGAAAGCTTTTGTAAAAATAATGATTTTCTTACAGAACTGACATGATTTGGCTTGCATTTTTATTTTATCTCTTTTTAATGTTTGAAGTGTAATTGATGAACAATAAAACATACTGGTCTTAAATGATCAGGTCTAAAATTCTTGACAATTATGTGTTTATATACACCATGTAAAGACCATCCAGAACAAGATATAGAATATATTCATCACACCAGAAAATGTACTTACGCCTTTTCCATTCAGTTCCTCCCTTTTTCTGCTCTTAAGCTGTATATAAATGGAGCGATGTAGTATGCACTCTTTTGTGTCTGGCATCTTTTGTGCAACATATGTTTATGAAATTCATCCTTGTTTTTACATAAATTAACAGTTCATTTCTTTTTATTGCTGTGTAGTATTCTAATGTTAATTTGTTTATATTTTCCTATATTCATTTTCCTGTTGGTGGTTGGTAGATATTTGAGTGCTTTTGAATTTGAAGCTGTTATAAATAAGGCTGCCATGATGGCTTTTTGAGAACATATGTTTTTAATTCTTTTGAGTATTTACTTAGCTGCCATGCTGGGTCATAGGGTAGATGTATGTTCAACTTTATAGCAAAATGCTAAATAGTTCTTCAAAGGAGTTCTGTCATTTTAAACACCCACCAGCATTGTAAAAAGTTGTGGTTGCTCTCTACTAGTATTACTGTGCTTTTTTTTTTTTAATCTTAGCCACACGGGTCACACAGGTGGGTGTAAATGGCTTTTGTTTTAATTTGCATTTCTCTGATAGCTAATGCTAATGCACAACTTTGCTGTGCTTCTTCACCACTCTGATATCTTCCTTTGTGATGTACCTGTTCAAATGTTTTGTCCATATTATAAATGAGTAGCCAGCCGTCTTTGTATTATTGATTTGTGGAAGTTTTTTATGTATTCTCCTAAGAAGTATTGTTTTCAGGTGTATGTAGTACAAGTACCTTTTCCCAGTGTGTAGGTTTTGCCTATTAAATTTTCTTAAAAGAGTCTGTTGAAGAGCAGAAATTTCTGCTTTTGAAGAAATTTATCATTTTTGTTCTGTTTGGTTCAGTAGTACTTGTGCCCTTTTTAATCAAATTTCACAAGCTTTTAAAGCTACTCTTCTCTGTTATTCTAGAAACTTTATACTATTAGCTTTTATATGTAGGTTTATAATCTATCTCATATTAATTTTTATATATTAAGTTAGGAAAAGATTGAGGATTTTTATCCCATATAGCTATCCATATGTTAAAAAGATTTCTTTTTCCTTATTGCATTGGCTCAGTGATTTGATTGACCATGAATTGACCATGTATGCATTACATGTTATAAATATCATTTGTTCCTGCGTTGACAACATACTGTGGTAGGCACATCAAGGAAAGAAACAGAGGTTATCATTAAAAGGCTATTACAATAATCCAAATGATAGGCTTGGGCAACAGTGACAGCAAGTCTAATTTTAGATATATTTTTAAGGTAAACTAAGGAGACTTACTAATAGATTGGTTGTGGTTTTGAGAGAAGTGGAGATATCAAGACTGGCTCCGAGTTTTCAGGCTAGAATATCTTGTAGAAAGCTGAAGAGTTGAAGTTGTTATTTATTAAGATGAGGGAGACTGTGTATAATGATTCAAAGGGCAAAATTTCGAGATTATTTGTGCATCCACACACATAACATACATATTTGGTCTCCAGTTGGAGAAACAATCATTGCATCCTTTTTTTTTTTTTTTAAATCCGTTTGTGATTTGTTCATAAGGTGATTTTACTTAAATTTCCTCCAATCTTCACTTGGAGATTTTTATGGAAACCTAGATTCATACATTTAAATGTCTACTAGGTATTTCCACTTGGAATGCACTCAAGTACCTCCAGATCACCATTTTTAAAACAAAACATAACAACTTGCCCCCAGTATATTGTCCCCCCAACATTCTTTCCACAGTTCTTTTCATGGCAGGGTAATGTTCTAAGTCAAACAAAAACTGTGGAGTCAATCCAGATGTTTCCCTCTCTCTTGCTGTCATATCTAAGTCTCTTTATTTGCCAAGCCCTAGAAAGCTATATATTAAAAATATAACCAAAACGTACTTTTCATTTATATCTCTTTTGTAGGTATTGCCTAAGAATTTTTGAGACCACATTCATAAAAATTGGTATTAAGCTGTAGCCCTAGGTTTTTGCTCCCTAATGAAATCTGGCTTCGTTGTACGGATGTTAATACAGCACATGTTGGTTGACATGGGTTCAATTCTGGCTTGGGTTGGAATCACATTTCTGCCTTTTCCAGTCTGTGAAATCTCAGTCAGATGAGGAAATATCTGTGAAATGATGGTAACATTGGCAATGATATCATAGAATTTATTGGTAGATTGAACGGGTTAGAAAGGATAAAGTGCTTTAGTGCTTGGCACAGGGTACTCAATAGATGCCAGCTCTTTCTTGCCTCTTGTTTTTATTATTTTTAATAAAACCATGAACTCCCCCTTTTAATTCAGGCTCATCATTTCCCTTGTATTACTTATATTATTCATTGAACTAACCTCCTGTCTGGCCTCCCTGACACCAGGTGGCAAACTCTGTTAGTGATTTTATTTTTCCTCTAAAATGAGAACTCGTTTAATTTCTCCAACGAGTTTAAAATCCTGCTATGAATCCCACATTACCTGTACAGTAAATGTTGCTATTAAGAGTGAGGCATTTATAACATTCCCTTGCTATCCTTCTGTCTTCCTAGTCCTGGCTTTACCCCCTCCAGTCTCATTTCCTGTTGCTTCCTCCAGGCACAGTGGTTGGTTTCCACCCAGGTACTGACACGTGCCATTTGCCTCTCCAGCCTTCTTTCTCCTGGTGACAAACAACTGTTTCTTTTTCAAGATTGTCTTTCAAGACTTTGTGAATTTTTTTTCTTTGTCTAACAAACCAACATAGATATGCTTTCCTTCATGTTTTCTTTCTTCGTATCCTCCAAATGACTCTACCACAGCATAGAAAGGTAAAGTATTATCAAGAGTTGGCACCAGAGTTTGGTTCACACATAATCTTTATTCTAAAAAGCAAAAAACAAACAAACAAAAAAACCAAACTTAATAAGCTACTCTCATTAGAAGTAGAAACATTGAGTGTCTAGATGTCAGTAGGAACCCAAGTAAGAAAGAATCAGTAAAGTTCCTCTGTGTGAGAAGCTGGGATTTTATTTTAAACTGGGTCCTACAAGAAAGAGAGGAAAAGTTAGTGAGTGTGAGATTAAGGAGTTTCTGGATGATGGCCCCGTGGACATACACTTGTATAGAGGAGTTTGAAGGATGTTTACATACAGATCTGCTAAATGTTTACCCTCTCCTCTGCCTGCTCCTGACATCTTCAAGAAACCTTGCTGCATGCTGTCTTGTGTGCATGATAGGTATATTGGAGGGAGTTGGGGAAGAGTTCAGGAAGAATTAAGGAAGGGCTGAATTTCACAGCAAGGACAACGTGAAAAGGGTCCAGATGAGAGGAAGTGGTACGGAGAGGAAGGTTTATATTTAGAGCAAAGGCATGAAGGTTCTTGCTGATAGCCTGGTTACAAGAGTGGACTCTCCTGCTACTTCTTTGCCTAATTAAATCTCTCACATTCACCTCTCAACCTAGATGTTTCTTCCTCAGGAAAGCGGGCTCTGACCCTGAGTTAGGTTAAATTCCTTGGTTCCAAGATCTTTTGACACTACATATTACAGAGCTAGAGTCCTTAATTTAAGGTGGTATTCTTCCCAGAGGCAATTTGCAGTGTTTGAACCATCTTTATTACCACTGCAGGGAATGGAGAGAGGGGTGCTACTTGCATCTAGTAGGGTGGAGTACAGGAATGCTGCTAAATGTCCTAAAATGCACAAAGAATTTTTCAACTCAGTATGTCAATAGTTTTGAAGTTGTGAAGCCTTAGTACAGGGTCTAATATAATTATATATGTATACAATTCCCCACCAGACTCTAATCTCTGTAAGGAAAGATTCAGTCAGTTAGTTAACTAAGGCATTCTCATTGTCTCAGCTACTGAGTGGCACATAGCACATGCTCAGTTAAAAGCTGATTGATTAAGTGATTGATTGCCTTTATTATTTGTTTATTCATGTGTCTGTTTTGCACTAGATTTCACTCTTCCTGAAGACACAAGTATCTTTTCATCAATGAGACAGTACCATGAAGCATAGTTTCTAATACACAGTAGATGGACTAGAATATTTTTTCAGTAAATAAAAAGTTATACAAGTTCTCTGTGGTTTTCAATAGAAGAAAATGTAAGGTTAACACATTCTCTCTTTACTTTTCCAAAATTCTCTTCAAATCCAATTTTTTTTGCATTCCCAGGCCAAGAAAACTTGGCCACAGGAATAATTTTTCTATAGTGATAATTAGTCCAAGACTGAAAAAACTGTGTTTTAAGGCAGAAAAGAAAAAGAATTCTCTGTAAAATAATGACTTTTTCAGCCTAATTCTTTCAGATCTAAATAAGAGAAGGGGGTGGTATTTTAAATATCAGAAAAGGAAGCTGCCTCCCTTGGTGATCTTTTGCATGTTCTTAAAGAATTCATAATCTAGGAAGAAGGTAGAGATGTAAACAAATCATAATGCAATGAGGAAGAGACTATGTCATTGGGATCTCATTGCCTAAAATAGTGCTTGCTTCCAGTAAGTACTTGCCAGATGAATTTGAAAGTAGCTGGCATAAGCCTGACAATAATGAGGTTCAATAAATAACCACATTCACTTTTCTCCTCATGGGGAAAAGCTTGATGTATTCAGGATTCGTTTTGTATATGTGTTTTCTTAACACTTCTACCAGATCTTTCACAAAGGATTTGACTGTGTTTGCTGAGGGATCAAGGAATCTCTGTTTTATGTTTGCTGAGGCTCAGTCTAAATTTGGGGGATGAGGAACAGTGAGGGAAAATAACTTTCTTTCATTGGTTTTGTCTTAGTATTCTTACAGATACACACTATCCTCTGTCCAAACTGGACCAACTGTAATTCCCAGATCCTGTTTCATGGGGTTTCATCTATATGCCTTTGCTTCCTTCTCATGAAATGGCTTTCTTTTCTTTAACCAAAACCAAAACCAAAACATGCTCAACTCTAAAAGCCCCTTCCAGTATAAAGCCTCACCTGTTCAACTAGTAGCTTGCTCCTTCCTCAACTATCAATAGCATTGTTTTTTTGCAGTACCACTCATGGCACATAATGCCAGCTATCTTGAATTCTATGGTCTGAGTACCTATCCGGTCTAATTAGGTGAGGGGAACCTCTCCAGTGCAAGGGGTTTGGGCTTTGAGTCATATAAATCTGGGGTCTCAGGATGGTTATTTATCCTTCAGAAAACTATATAATTTAATTTAGACTTATTTTCCTCATTTGCAAAAGGGACATAATAATGTGCAACATTGAATCAAATATTGTTTAAAAGGTACCTAGTGTAGTGACAGGTATGTGTTAAAATCTCAATAAACTATCCTGTTCTACTGTGTATTTTTCACTAGATTGTAAGCTTCTAGATTTTTTTTTCTCAGTTTAGAACAGAACATAACAAAATCAGTTTCAGTATGTAATATCTTTCAATAAAGTTTTTTAAAGAACTGTTTTAGATTTACAGAAAAATTGCAAAGAAAGTTCCCACTTACTTCCCAGTATGTTTTGCATATAATTAGTGTTACATTGGTATGATACATTTGTTACAATTAACAGACCAATATTGAGGACTTACTAAATTCATACTTCATTCATATTTTCTTAGCTTTCCTCTAATGTTCTTTTTCTCCTTCAAAATCCCATCTACAGTTCAGTACATTCAGTAGTATCTTTCCAGGCTCCTCTTTGTTGTGACAGTTTTTCAGATATTCCCCTTTTTGATTACTTTGTTTCTTTTGAAAATCATTGGTCAGTATTTTGCAAAATCTCCCTTAACTGGAATTTGTCTGATTTTTCTTATGATTAAACTGAGGGTATGTATTTCTAAGAGGAGGATCACAGAAGTAAAGGGGATTTTTCATCATAATGTCAAGGGCACATTTTATCAGTGACTTATCAGTGTTATTGTTGACCTTGGCAAAGGTAGTATTTGTCATGTTTCTCCATTGCAAGGTTACTGTTTTTGCTCCCTTTTTCATGTTGTATTCTTTTTGAAGGATGTCACAATCTACAGACCACACTTTATGAGGAGTTGTGATCCACCTCCTGGAGGGTGAAGTATCGGAATATTATTTGGAATTGTTCTGCATAGAGGATTTTAAGTTTCTACCAGAAAAGCAGAACTAATAAGATATATCCAGACAGTCAGACAGATAGATAGACAGACATGGCTTGCGTCATTATGGGAGCTGGCAAGTCTCAAACTTGTGTAGGACAGGCAGGAATACTGGAAATTCTCATTACTAGAAATAAGAGTATTCTCATACTGGAAGTACTACAGCCCAGGGAGTTCAAAATTAGAATTTCTCCTTGTTCTAGGAAACCTCAGTTTTTCTTTTAAGATACTTCAACTCATTGAATGAGACCATCCAGATAATCAAGGACAATCTCCTAAGTAAAGGTGATTCTTACTCCTTTATTGATCATCAACTGATTGTAAATATTAACTACATCTACAACATACCTTCACAGCAACACCTAGGTTAGTGTTTAATTGAATAAGTAGGCACTATGGCCAAACCAAGTTAAAACATCAACTGACCATTATAGTCTCTTCTCTCTGTTTATGCAATTGCTTATTTATATCAGCATGAACTCACAGTTACTTATTTTTTACTTCAGCTTATAATCCAACATTACTTTGTTTATTTTGCTGCTCAAATTATTCCAGCTTTGAACTCCTTCACTTGGCTGTGGTGTCCCTTTAAAATAATCCCCCCATCTCCGCCTCTGTTTCTCTCTCTCTCTCTCTCTCTCTCTGTGTGGGTGTATGTGTGTGTATTTAGCGTGTCTTCACTTTGTAGCACTACAAGATGCTTCAGGCTTATTTTATATATGTCCTGGATAAATTAATTAGCTATTTATCCAAAGTCCCAGGTTCCCTTTATTGCAAAGTAGTATTAGAAACCAAGATTTCCGTGTCACATGTGCCTGTTATTATAAAGTACCCTATTTCTTTTCTTTCTTTCTTTCTTTTTCTTTTTTAGACAGAGTCTCACTCTGTTGCCTAGGCTGGGGTTCAGTGGTGCAATCTCGGCTCACTGCAACCTCTGCCTCCTGGATTGAAGTGATTATCCTGCCTCAGCCTCCATAGTAGCTGGGACTACAGGTGCATGCCACCATGGCCAGCTAATTATTATTATTATTTTTTGTATTTTTAGTAGAGACGGGAATTCACTTTGTTAGCCAGGTTGGACTCGATCTCCTAACCCAGTGATCTGCCAGCCTTGACCTCCCAAAGTGCTGGGATTATGGGCATGAGCCACTGTACCTGGCCAGAGTACCCTACTTCTAATTCTCTCAACTCACAAGACAAAAAATATATGTGTGTTCACTAGCTAACCAACATATATACATGATGTGGTTTGGCTGTGTCCCCACCCAGATCTCATCTTGAAATCCAACTTGTTGTGGGAGACACCCAATGGGAGGTCATTGAATCATGGGGGCAGGTCTTTCCCATGTTGTTCTTGTGATAGCGAATAAGTCTCACAAGATCTGATGGTTTTATAAGGGGGAGATTCCTTGTACAAGCTCTCTCTCTTTGCTTGCTGCCATCCATGTAAAATGTGACTTTCTCCTCCTGGCCTTCCACTATGATTCTGAGGCCTCCCCAGCCATGTGGAACTGTAAATCCATTAAAACTTTTTGTCCGTTAAATCTTTTCGTCTTCCTAGTCTCAGGTGTATCTTTATTAGTGTGAAAATGGACTAATACAATACATATACCTATAAATATTTCTTTATGCCTCCAACTCTAATATATTGCTACAATGAATCATCCTAGCCTCTTATTAGTGATTATCTGTAGACATTTACTCCAACAGTAAGAAACCTGGCTTCTACCATCTGCCATCCATTTATTTACTTTCATTTCCGCTATATATATATAGTGGTTTGAGAATTACTAACCTGTCCCCTCATGGGAAGCAGCTTTTTCAACTTCCAGAGTTACTTAGATCATTACGTTTCCTCCCCACCCTCTTCAATGAGGTAATTTCATACAGAGAGGCGGTAACACAGTTAGATTTTTTTCATTTTCTGTGTTCCATCCTGCTTTTCTCAATCTCATAAGTAATTTTTAAAAAATTTTGCACACATTAAGGTTCACTTTGAATTTTAACAATTTATAATATCATGTATCCAGCATTAAAGTATCATAAAATATAGTTCCACTATCCTAAAAACATTCATGCTTTACCTAGTCACATGCCCCTGCATTCATAGTACCACCAATTATTTTAAACTCTTTATAGTTTGCCTTTTCCATAGTGTCATATAACTGGAATTATACAATATGTAGCCTTTCAGACAGATGTCTTTTACTTAGCAATATGCATTTAGGGGTCATCCATGTCTTTACATAGCTTGATCATTCATTTCTCTTTTATCACTAAACAATATTCCCTTGTGTGAATATACCACAGTTTTATTATCTATTTACCACTGAAACAACATCTCATTGTTGGGCGTTTTTAGCACAGTTAAGTCTTGATCAGTAAAAGAATGGAGTGTGGTACTGAATGCGAAAGAGTGTCTTTAGCCTTGAAATTTTTAAAAAAGGAGGAAAAACCTAACTTCTTTAATTTATTTCAACTCCATCTTCTCTGATGCTTCATTCTTTGCCTACCCCATGCCCACTTAACTGGGAGTTCATTTGTACTACTTATCCGAGAGGATTATAGCTTTTGCAGCAAAAACGGTATTTCACAGAACTATTATGTGTAGTTTGAATTGCATCAGAGCCACCCCGCAAAAACAAAGCTGCATTATCATTTTATTTGCCCTGAAAAATAAAGTCTATTAAACATAAAAAGGTAAAACAAGCTATACAGAGAGCCATCATAAATAATCACAAAAGGACTAAAACTATTACATTTTTCTTCAGATACTACAGCCAATATTACCTATTTCAGGATTCTCATGGATGAGGATTTTAAGGTAGACAAGTTGTCAGGTGAATAGGAGGTAAAATACGTGGAGATGATTTTTATATCAAACATTTACCTTTAATAGCATATTGAAAGAAAATGCATATGCAATGCTATGTTTTTTTTTTTCCAATTCTGTTCTCAGAGACCCTCAAAATCTCTCCAAATTGGATTGCAACACCCCTTGTATCTTGGAAACAGGAATTGCTTTGGGACACCGTCTCTGAAACAGAAAAAAAAAATTCACCATCGTCACTGAAGCACGCCAATTCCAAGGCTGATTCATATTCCAAATTGAGTTGTTTTGCCTCTCTTAGCTTTCCTTTGAATCTTTTTCCAAACCATAATCTGTAGACAACTGTTCGCCCACGTACCTGTGGTTAGGGCATTGTGAGACAGATTTGCTTTTATTCCATATTAAATGCAAAAATTACTTTAATGCAGTAGTGAAGTAAAAATGCTGTAGGCACTCTAGAAAATAAAAGCCAGAAATTTCTAACTTAATGGTCCTGGAGAAGAAAAATCTCAGTTTCATTGTGTATGCTTTGCATATCACAATGTATATTTGACATAAAGCTGAAAGATAAATAAGACAAACCGCTTTCATCTTACTACTTATTATGAAGGATTAGAAAAATATAGTCAGGGCAAGCTGGGGTTTTCCTTTTTCCCCTGCTTTGTTCTTCTGTATTTTTCTGGGCAGAGAGTTCTAAAGTCAGATTTCTGAGATGAGCTGCTCAGGAGGAGGGCAGAGAAGAGAACTAAACTCAAATGTACCACTTAGTTATATTTTCAGTGATATAAGTTATCTACCTGGTTTGTTGGTTGGTTGGTTTGTTTGAGATACAGTCTTGCTCTGTTGCCCAGGCTACAGTGCAGTGGCAAGATCTTGGCTCACTGCAACCTCCTCTGCCTCCCAGGTTCAAGCACTTCTGCCTCAGCCTCCCGAGTAGCTGGGACTACAGGTGGTGTCACCATGCCCAGCTAATTTTTGTACTTATATTAGAGATTGGATTTCCCCGTGTTGTCCAGGATGGTCTCAATCTCTTGACCTTGTGATCTGCCTACCTTGGCCTCTCAAAGTGCTGGGATTACAGGCGTGAGCCACCACGCCTGGCCATCTACCTGGTTTTTGAACTAAACTTGCTTAATATTTTTTAATTAGAAAAAAAGTTTTCATTTAATAATTTTTTTTTTTGAGATGGAGTCTTGTTCTATCACCCAGGCTGGAGTGCCTGTGGTGCAATCTCAGCTCACTGCAACCTCTGCCTCTTGGGCTTAAGTGATTCTGGTGCCTTAGCCTCTTGAGTAGTTAAGATTACAGGTGTGTGCCACCACACCTGGCTAATTTTTGTACTTTTATTAGAGATAGGGTTTCACCATATTGGTTAGGACAGTCTCAAACTCCTGACCTCAAGTGATCTGCTCACCTTGGCCACCCAAGGTGCTAGGATTAGAGGTGTGAGCCACCACCCCAGGCCAAATAAATATTTATTGAAAGCCTACTTTGCCAATAGAATGCTGATAAATTCTGAAGAGATACCAACAGATTAAGAAGATAGATCAGATTAATTATCTATTTGGAGAAAATAGATTTATAAGACATTAACAGGCCAGGTGCGGTGGCTCATGCCTGTAATCCCAGCACTTTGGGAGGCTGAGGCAGGTGGATCACAAGATCAGGAGATGGAGACCATCCTGGCTAACACAGTAAAACCCTATCTCTACTAAAAATACAAAAAGCCAGGCATGGCACGTGCCTGTAGTCCCAGCTACTTGGGATGCTGAGGCAGAAATATCGCTTGACCTCGGGAGGTAGAGGTTGCACTGAGCCGAGATTGTGTCACTGCACTCCAGCCTGGGGAACAGAGAGAAACTCCAACTAAAAAAAAAAGACATTAACAACAAGACAGTATACAATTAAGTACTTGATAAGTGGTATAGACCTGTTATTCCTATAAAAGAGGCACTGGTAGCATTGTGTGAGAAAATAGCAGAATCTCCTGAAATTGCTGGTACAGTCAGAATGTCATAAGAACTCAGAAAATAAAAAGAGAGAAAAAGAGCTTGCATATTGTGGAGCCAGAGTATTTCAAAAAAGATATCAAATAGAATAGAGAGAGGAAGTGAAGCAGGATGACTGAATAGAACCCTCCAGCCATCTTCTCCCCATAGGAATACCAAATTGAACAACTATCCATGCCAGAAAGCACCTTCATAAGAACCAACACATCAAGTGAGCAAAGTACCTATTTCAACATAATATCAAGGAATGAGGGATTGAAAAGGATATGAAAGGCAGTCTTGCATTGTCTATATCAACCTCCCCTAACCCCAGGCAGGGCTGCATGTAGAGAGAATCTCTGTGCCTGGGGAAGGGAGAATGAAGTGAGTGTATTGGCTTTGCATTAGGACTCAGCGTTGCTCTGTCATGGCAGAACATAACACAGGACAGAATTCTTCCAGCACCCATGGAGACAACATTTAAACCAGCTCTTAGCCTTAAGAATTCTCAGCACCAGCAAAAGTAATCTGAGTCCTGGCTGGCAATACCACAGGCTGGCTCTACCATAGTGGCCTGGGACCCAGAAAAAAATTTCAGTGGTAATCAGTCCACAGGGTTGCAGTCCTTGGGCAAGTCCTGGTGCAGCACTGGTCTCAGAGGCAGTGGACTGACTTCGCGTGTGCACAACCCAGTGCAACACCAGCTGTGTCAGTCAAGAAAGTGCCTGCATCAAGGCAGTGCAGCTTAGGGAGAATATCTTTCCACTTGAGGAAAGGAAAGGGAAGGGTACAGAAGACGATGTTGCAACTTGGGTACCAGCTCTAGCACTATAAAATAAAGCACAAAGCAGTTTCTAAAATCCGTGTTTCCAAGCCTTAGCACTTGGACAGCATTTCTAGACCCATCCTGGGCCAGAAGGGAATCTGCTGCCCTGAAGGGATTGACCTTAACAATAAAAAGCCCTTAGCCTTGAATAAATACCAGCAGTATCCAGGCAGTACTCACCATGAGCCTTGGGTGAGACCCAGTCCTGTGCTGGCTTCAGGTTTGACCCAGTATAGAGCCAGCTGTGGTGGCCAGGGGAGAGCTCATGTTACTTCTGCATGAACTCTGGGCAGCCCAGCATAGAGAGATACCCTTTATAATTAGGAGAAGGAGAGGCAAGAGAGCCAGAGACTTTGCCTGTTAACTCAGAGAATTGTCCCTTATCTCACCAAAGTTCATTGAGGAAGTCTGCCAGAGTCACAGCATTCCTGGGTTTAGGGTACCCTCCCTAGTGCTAATAAGGTTTGGCATCCACAGGCTTACATCACAACACTCAATTCTGTTTGAATATGTGGAAAGCCCTCTCAAGAATGACAGGTACAAATAAGCCCAGACTGCAAAGATTGGAATAAACACCTAACTCTTCAATGCTTAGACACTGATCAACATTTACAAGCATCAAGAACATCCAGGAAAACATGACCTTACCAAATGGACTAAATAAGGCACCAGTAACTAATCCTGGAGTGATAAAGATATGTGACCTTTCAGACTGGGAATTCAAAATAGCTATCTTGAGGAAGCTCACAGAACTTAAAGATAACACAGAGATGGAATTCAGAATTCTATCAGGAAAATTTAGCAAGGAGATTGAATTAAAATAAAAATCCCACAGAAATTCAGGAGCTGAAAAATTTAATTGACAATGAAAAATACACCAGATTTTCCCAAGTGCAGAATTGATGAACAGAAGGAAGTATTAATGAACCTGAAGACAGGCTATATAAAAATTCACAGAGGAGAAAAAAGTCAAAAAGAATAAAGTATACCTATAAGATCTAGAAAATAGTCTTAAAAGGGAAAACCTAAAAATTACACATCTTAAGGCAGAAATAGATTAGGATGAAAAGTTCAATCAAAAAAATAATAACAGAAAGCTTTTTAAACCAAGAGAAAGATATGAATATTCAGGTACAAGATGGTTATAGAACACCAGAAAGATTCAACTCAAATAAGAGGACAGCATAATAATCAGACTCTCAAGGCATATAATAATCAAACTTTCCAAGCTCAGAGATAATAAAGTATCCTGAAAGCAACAAGAGAAAAGCTAAAAACAGCATATAAAGGAGCTCAGGTAGGTCTGGCAGCAGACTTCTCAGCAGAAACGTTATAGGCCAGGGAAGACTGGAATAACATATTAAAAGTACTAAAGAAAAAAAATTCTTCTAACTTAGCATATTACATCCAGAAAAATTATGTTTAAAGCATGAAGAAGAAATAGACTTTCCCAGACGATCAAAAGCTGAGGGATTTTGTCCACCAGACTATATTACAAGAAATGCTAAAGGGGGGTCTTGATCTGAAAGAAAAGAACATTAATGAACCATGAGAAATCATCTGAAGGTGTAAAATTTACTGGTAATAGTAAGTACACAGAAAAATACAGAATGATCTAGCACTGTAATTGCAGCATGTAAACCATTTGTATATTTTGTAAGAAGTATAAAAAATAAACCTATCAAAAATTAATAACTACAACAACTTTTTAAGAAATAGACAATATAAAAAGATATGCATTGAAAAAACAAAAAAGTCAAAAGCCAAGGGGAATCGAGTTGAAATTTAGTGGGTATTCTTTTTGGTGGTGGTGGTGGTTGTTTTTTACCTTTCTCATTGCTTGTTTGTTTTTTCTTTGTGATCAGAGTGAAGCTGTCATTAGTTTAAAATAATTTGTTATAATATGTTATTTGCAAGCTTCATAGTGACCACAAAACAAATGCCTATAATACATATGGAAAATTATAAAGTAAGAAATTAAACCATGCTCCCAGAGAAAATCACTTTTACACAAAGGAAGACAAACAGAAAAGAGAAGAACAGAGGACCAACAAAGCAATGAGAAAACAAATAACAAAATGGCAATAGTAAGTCTATATCTATTAATAATAGCATTAAATACAAATGGACTAAATTCTTACAACAGATTGGTGAATACATAAATAATATATATATAGTGCCTACAAGAAACTCACTTTTTCTATAAAGACATACATAGACTGAAAATGAGGAGATGGTAAAAGATATTCCATGCAAATGAAAAAAAAGAGCAAAAAGTGACTATATTATATTAGACAAAATAGATTTCAAGACAAAAATGATAAAAAGAGACAAAAAGATCATTATGTAATGATAAAGGGGTCAATTTAGCAAGAGGGTAAAACAATTGTACATATGTGTGGATCCGGCGCAACCGGATACATAAAGTAAATATTATTAGTGCTAAAGAGAGAGACAGACCCAAATACAGTACTAGCCAGGACTTCAACACCCCTAACAGCACTGGACTAATCATTTAGACAGAAAAGCAATGAAGAAACATCATACTTAATCTGCATTATAGACCAAAGTGACTTAATAGCCATTTATGGAACATTTCATTGAACAGCTGCAGAATACACATTCTTTTCCTCAGCTCATGGAACATCCTTAAGGGAAGACCATATGTTAGGACACAAAACAAGTTTCAATTTTTTTTTCTAATTGAAATCATATCAAATATCTTTTCTGACCACAATTAAATGCAATTAGAAATCAATAACAAGAGAAACTTTGGAAACTACAAACACATGGGAAATAAACGATATGCTCCTGAATGACCACTCTGTCAATGAAAAAATGAAAAAGGAATTTTATTTTTGGAAACAAATGAAAACAGAAACACAACATACCGAAACTTGTGGGATACAACAAAAGCAGGGAAGCTTATAGCAATAAATGCATACATTTAAAAAGTAGAAAAACTTTCTGTAGACAACAGTGTATCATAAAGAGCTATAAAAGCAAGAGTAAACCAAACCCAAAATTAGTAGAATAAAAGAAATAATAAAGATCAGAGCATAAATAAAATTTAAACTAAAAAAGTACAAAAGAGCAAAAAATGAAAAGTTGGTTTTTTGAATTGATAAATAAAATCAACAAACCTTTAACCAGACTAAGAAAAAAAAGAACCAAATAAAGTAAGAGATGAAAAAGGAGACAACAGATACCACAGAAATTCAAAGGATTGTTAAAGACTATTATGAGTCAATACATAAATAAATGCAGATAAATTGGAAAACCTAGAAGAAATGAATAAATTCCTAGATGTATACAACCTACCAAGTTTGAATAATGAAAAAATCCAAAACTTGAACAGACCAATCACAAGTAACAAGATTGAATCAGAAGTAGAAAGTTTTCCATCAAGGAAAAACCCAAGACTGGATGGCTTCACTGCAGAATTTTACCAACCACTTAATAAGAACCATTACCAGTCCTACTCAAACTATTCTAAATCCATTCAATGAAGCCAATATTGCCTCCATACCAAAACAAGACAAAGACACAACAACAAAAAAACTACAAGTCAATATCTCTGATGAACATACATGCAAAAATCTTCAAGAAAATATTAGCAAACCACATTCAATGACACATGAAATGTATCATTTATCACAACAAAGTGGGGTTCATCCCAGGGATTTGAGGGTGATTAGTATATGCAAATAAATCAATGTGTTACATTACATCAGTAGAATGAAGGATAAAAAAACATATGATTAAAAATTCAACATCCTTTCATGGTAAAAACTCTTAAAAAAAAAAATAAAGAGAACACAACTTGACACTATGAAAGCTATCTACAACACATCCACAGCTAGTATTATACTAAATGGGGAAAACTTAAAGCCCTTTCTTTAAAGTCTGAAACAAAAAGGGTATCCACTTTCACCACTTTTATTCAACATAGTACTTACAGTCCTAGTCAGAGCAATTACACAAGAAAAAGAAATAAAAAGCATTCAAATTGAAAAATATTAAATGTTACAATGCTTATACTACCCAAAGCAATCTATAGATTCAAGGCAATCCCTATCAAACTACCAATGAGATATCTCAAATAAATTTTTTTAAAATTCTAAAATTTACATGGAACCACACAAGACTCAAAATATTTAAAAGTATCCCGAGAAACAAGAACAAAGCTGGAGGAATCACATTACCTGACTTCAAATTATACTGTAGAGCCATAGTAACCAAAACAGCAGGGTACTGGCATAGAAACAGACACATAGACCAATAGAACAAAACAGAAAATAAAGAAATAAATGCATGCATTTACATTTACTTCATTTTTGACAAAAATGCTAAGAACCCACACTGGGAAAAGGGCAGTCTCTTCAATAAGTTGTGCTGGGAAAACTTAATATACATATAAAAAAGAGTGAAACTATATCCCTATTTTTTACCATGTACAAAAATCAAGTCAAAATGGATTAATGACATAAATCTAAGACCTGAAACTATAAAACTACTAGAAGAACACTTTGGAGAGACAACCCAGGACATGAGTTTACAACTTTTTGGCTTCCCTAGACCACATAGGAAGAAGAATATTGTCTTGGACCACGCATAAAATACACTAACAGTAGCTGATGAGCTAAAAAAAAAAAAAAAAAAAAAAAAAAAAAAAAAAAAAAAAAAAAAAAAAAAAAAAAAAAAAAAAAAAAAAAAAAAAAAAAAAAAAAAAAAAAAAAAAAAAAAAAAAAAAAAAAAAAAAAAATGGTTTATGAATAATTTTTGTGGTATTCACCAACACAGATAAGCAAAAAAATCCTCCCTTCCAAAGGGTTGGACACTCTTGATCCAGTACATTGGTCTGGGCAAAGAATTCTTGAGTAAAACCTCAAAAGCATGGGCACCCAAAACAAAATGGAGAAATGGAATCACATCAATCTAAAAATGCTTCTACACAGCAAAAGAAACAATCAATGAGGTGAATAGATAACCCATAGAATAGGAGAAAATATTTGTAAACTACCCAAGGGATTAATGCCCGGAATATGTAAAAAGCTCAAACCACTCAGTAGTTAAAAAAATAAATAATCCAATTTGAAAATGGGCAAAAGATTTGAATAGACATTTCCCAAACAAAGACATACAAATGGCCAGTGGTATGCAAAAATATACTCAATATCACTAATCATCAGAGAAATGCAAATCAAAACTACCACGATGATCATCTCATCCCAATTAAATGGCTACTATCCAAAAAGACAGCCAATAACGAATGCTGGCAAGAGTTGTGGAGAGAGGCAGGCCCTCTTATCATACACTATTGGTGAGAAAGCAAATTTGATATAGCCACTGTAGAGAACAGTATATAGAGGTTCCTCAAAAAACTAACAGTAGATCTACAGTAGATCTACACACACCTCTGGGTATGTGTCCCAAAGAAAAATAAAGTAATATTGAAGAGATATTTGCACTCCTATAATTATTACAATACTATTCACAATGATCAAGATATTGAGGTAACCTAAGTGTCCATTAGTGGATGAATGGATTAAAAAATGTGGTACATACACACAATGTAATATTCAGCCAAAAAATAAGAATAAATATAATTTAAGGAGATAGAATAGGATGATGGTTACCAGAGGCCAGAAGAGTAGTCGGGAGGGAGGTGATAGAGAGGAGATATTTAGTGGGTAAAAAAATACAGTTAGATAGACTGAATAA
>PVKP010003580.1:48154-80654 GCA_004027715.1 Plecturocebus donacophilus | reverse complement strand
AGAGAAAATTGTCTGCTGTTAAATGGGATCTTTGTCTCCTATTTTTAAGCAAAGGTAGAAAAGGAAATAAATGCAGTCTGTTTTTTGAGTCATTTTTTTCTGACAGTCTGTGAACCTTATTGATAAGAGCACTTGTGTCTTGAGGGCTGTATTTTTTGCATCTGTTCTTTCCATAGTTTCTATAAGAGATATATTTCTTTTTATTTACATCTTAATTAAATTGGGGCTTTAAAAATGAGAGAAGAGTGAGGAAAAAGTAAAAGTAAAAATTAATTTTAGTAGGAGAATAGATTTAAAAAAAATAGAGGAAGATAAATTGACTTGTCCAGAGAAGCAAAAATCAGAACACATGGTGATTGGGACAGCCAAAAAGAAAGAAAATATGAAGATTTGCAAGCTTTGGCCAAAAGCTACAAGACGGTCTACCTGATACAGGTTTTTTGTTTTTTTGGGATTTTTTTTGAGACAGTCTGGCTCTGTCGCCCAGGCTGAAGTGCAGTGGTGTGGTCTGGCTTACTGCAAGTTCTGCCTCCTGGGTTCAAGTGATTCTCCTGCCTCAGCCTCCTGAGTAGCTGGAATTACAAGCACATGCCACCACACCCGGCAATTTTTTATTTTTATATTTTTGGTATTTTTAGTAGAGTCAGGGTTTCGCATGTTGGTCAGGCTGGTTTCGAACTCGGACCTCATGATCTGCCCAACTCAGGCTTCCAAAGTGCTGGAATTACAGGCTTGAGCTACCAAGCCTGGCCCCTCATGCAGGTTTTTAGTTTTCAAGTCTCAGTTGCTCCTACATTCACTCAGAAGCTTCTGTATCCCTTTTTATTCTGCTAAAGAAAAGAACAACCTCTTGATGGATTGATTACTGTGTTAATTGCATTCCAAATGCAAAGCCCTGTTTTTCCAAGTTAGAGGGAAGTGGGGTCGTGGCCATGCAAATGGCTTGGGGATACCTGGCTCCTAGTCAAAGGTATTTTGGGTCAAAGTTAAACTCCTCCAGTCTCCTGAAAACATAGAATTTATACCTTCTAATCTCTACATGCTTTTCTTTGAGAAAAGATGCACAATTCTGTGTCTCTGTCTTCACAGGACCTATAACCTAAGAGTTTAACTTATCATGGATTCCCTCCTTGATTCTGAAATATTTCTAAGTTTCAGGCTTATAAAACATTGTCAGGGAGAAGATATGTTAGTCAATTCTAATAAACTACTTACAACAAATAGGAAAGGAGTGGTGAGAGTACAATCACACCAGTCTGTCAGTGTAAATGGTCTTGCTCTTTGTGTTACTAGCTAAACATGAAACTGATGATACCTCACATCTACAATTTTTTTCATCATATATATACAATATAATATCCATATGAATATTACTGTTGAAAAGTGTAACTAGGTGAAGAGAAAAGCATCTGGCTAAATTCAAACAAAATATGTTCTGGAAACTGGAGGATATTGTAAGTTATATTTCTTTTAATATTTTATATAGGCAATGTAAGAAAAGAGTGGAGGCAGTTAGATATTGAAAGCTGTTGGCAAAAGAGCTTTCAATAATCCATGCTAAATTCCTAATAAATCAGATTTCATAGAAAATTATTTTTTTCCTCTACCGTAATAATCTGGATTTTTGTAGTTTGTCCTTTTAACAAAATAAGACTTCCATCCAAAGGAAAACAAGTTGATCTTAAATTTTTAGGTTCATTGGAATCCATCGCTGGAAGGAGCTACACTGTCTCTCAGACCAAAAGTAGAACATAAAATTCATGCTGGCTCATTACAACCCTAGATTTTTCAAGCCCCATCTGTAATGATGACAAGTAGTAACCAATGTGATTGCAATGTGCACTTAATGCTTTTGCATGTGGCGTGGTTTGGAGACACTGGAAATACTTTAAGATTGTTTTGAACTATAAGATTTCAGACTGTATCACTGTTTCTATTACACAATGTAATTGAAAGGGGTGATGATCTGGGTAGGAGAGGAGAAGCTAGCAATGTGACTTTTCCCCCCATTGTGGGCTTTTCGGTTTCAGCAGCCCAACACTCTCAGTCTCTAATATGATTCCCAAAGATACTGAACATAAGCCACACCGCTATCTAGTGTTAACACCCGGAGATGATACAACCAGAAAATGTTTCCTTTTGGGAAGCCTCTGAGGATCCCAATTACTCCGAATCAAGAGAGAAGTCAGTCAGGCTTGAAGTAAGGGGCTTGCATTTAAAATCAGCAGAGAAGGAAAAGTGTGATGAACAGATAAAATTTCTTGGCTTGTCAGAGCTGCTGAAAACTATTACTGTCAAACTTACCACCTCCCTTCAGCCCCTCCTTCTCTTTTACGGTATCTGTAGGAAATGCAATCAGATCCATTCCTCTTCATCTTCCTGCAAGAGCATGAGGTCACTTATTGACATTCTCTAAATTTCAACTCAAGAAGTTGTTTTTCAGGACAGGATCCTAAAGAAGCCCCTACATCTCTCCTCATTTCATAATTAAAACTCAGGAGGTTCTTCTCAGGGAGCAGAAAAGAAGAAATGCCTACAGCTGTGTTTGCTGCCAAAAGACTTAATGAAAGATTGCAGGAGCCACAGCCTCTTTAATTGAGTTTCAGCTTATTTCACACATGGGAGTCCAGTTGTCACAAGGGAATTATAAACAGATGCATTGCCCTTCATGGCTTTGGAGGCCACTGGAGTGGAGGATGGAAAGAGCATTATTCACAAAGATTGTCCATGCCTCCTTAGGAAGGGTCAGATGGCAGGAGTCCTTGAGCATGAAGTTACATTTCTAGGATGCTTTTGACAGTCTAGCTAGTCAAATACTTCTCATTCTTTAAACATTTCCCCCTAGTGGTTGTAGTAAAAAAACGTATAGCAATGCTGAGTAAATAATTTTATTCTTACCTTGTAAAACCAGCGATCCATCTGGATCCTTAACAGACTTTGATCTCTTTGATCAAGTAGCTTTATTATTGATTATGTTTTTTGGTTTTGTAAAATAATTTTTAATTGTTTAATTATAATAAAAAGCACATAACATAGAATTTACCATTGCAACTATTTTTAAGCATATAGTTCAGTATTGTTAAGTATATTCATATTACTGTGCAATGAACGTCCAGAACTTCTTCATCCTACAAGTCCGAAACTTCATACCCATTGAGCACTGTCTTTTTCCTTCTGCCCCTATTTCCTGGCTACTTTCTGTTTTATATGAGTTTGATTGCTTTAAATATCTCATGCAAGTAGAATCATACAGTATTTGTCTGTGTTCTGCAATTTTACTTAACTGGTTGATAAGTAGCTACTACTTACTTAGCATTAATTCCACAAAGATTGTGTTTTTACATTCTGACTACTACAGTAAGTCCTGAGAAATAAGTTTCAGCTCTTATGAAACTTGCAATCTAGTGGAAAAAATTGATAGTTGAATAGTGACTACAATACAATCTAATATACACTATAATGACATATGCACATATAGTAATATCACTATTATTAATAATCTTAATTTTTCTCACTAAAATTCTTTTCACCCATGTTTCTAGTACCAGATCAAAAATTTTTACTTCCATGTTCTTGCCGCAGGTCTTATACCCTGAAAATTAAGATCATATTTAAATTCTTTTATTTAAAAATGCAAACGTTACTTTTTATTTTCCACACTTTGTGCATCAATTTATAGTACCTTGTCATAAGTATTGTCACTTTTTATTTTTAGAGAATCGTATGAAAATTCCCCTTTCCACCCTTTTTTCTCCTTTATCTGTCAGTTCTGTGTTTCTCTGATATTGTATAAACTTTCTTCTTCATTGTTATGAGATTTCAGTATAAAACCCACTCAGTCATATCCAGAGGACTTCTGCCAGGCATTCTTCCCAACTCTGTGAAATGTATTGTTTATTTCAAAAAAAAAATCCATATTTTTGGTATTAAAAGCTGCTTTTTGGTATTTTTAAACACCCACAAAGCAGTCTTGACTTTGAATATCTGTATTCAAAAATATCTTCCAAAACAATAATCTTTAAATTTAGATAAAAATTCTACTTGTACTTTTATAATTTCTACTTAGGTTTTTAAAAATCAAGAAATTGGAGTTCTTTAATGGACTCTAAATATCATTGGAATCAGTGCTCCCATTTTGAAAATAAAAATGAAACCTGGATATAGGAAATGACTTGTACAAGGTCAAAGTCGTTAAATATACATTTTAGAATTTTTTTTCTGGTTCAGTTATTTTTTCTCATTTGATTCAACAGAAGTTGGTAGCAAAGTTTGCTGAGTCTTGGGAGGCACAGCATCACCTTTGGATAAATGCTCTGGGAAAATAACAAACCTCTCAATCAGCCTTGTCAATCTACAAAAAAAGACACTTCTATAAGTTACTGTTCTCATGTCTTCCTCCTAAGGTCTGTAATAAGATGCCTTGAATTTATTAGTGCCTATAAATTCTTCGTTATATAATGTGGCTCATGGGAAGTAGCTGCTTCTCTAACTACTGTGGGAAGAGACACATAATAGCTTTATGTTAGGTGAGACAGATTTCTTTTCTCCCTTTTGTGTCTGTGTAATGTCCTTCCTCTAAAACACTCTAAATCTCCTTTACCCATTCATTCATTCATTCCACAAGTGATCATTGAGTTCCTAATGCATTCCAGACACTTTATTTGGCACTGGACATAGAAGAATGAATAAGATAGACTTGGTCTCTACCTTCAAGTCTCTGCTTTCAGAACAGTCTAACAAGACTATTATTTGTCTTTTCTATCTGTATTGTTTCTTATGGGTAGCCTAGGAATACTTTGTTTTTTAAATAAGTGAGAGGGTAGAGAAATATTCCTCATGCTTTTTTCCTGTTCGCAAACATAGAAACAGCTCATGCAAGAAAATTAATGTGATAGAAATACCCTATAACACCAAAATGAGTTCCTTGTTTATTCCCAATTGGAAATTTTATTTTTTATTTTTATTTATTTTTATGAGACTGCATCTTGCTCTGTTGTCCAGGCTGGAGTGCAGTGGTGTGATCTCAGTTAACTGCAGCCTCTGCCTCGTGGGCTCAAGTGATTCTCCTGCCTCAGCTTGCCGGGTAGCTGGGATTATGAGTACATGCCACATGCCTAGCTAATTTTTGTATTTTTAGTAGAGATGGGGTTTTGCCACGTTGGCCATGCTGGTCTCGAGCTCCTGACCTCAGGTGACCCACCCATCTCAGCCTCCCAAAGTGCTTGGATTACAGGCCTGAGCCACCATGCCCAGCAACAAGATAAAAATTAAACTAAAGTTCTCTATTGTTGGCTCACACCTGTAATCCGAACACTTTGGGAGACAGAGGTGGGAGGATCAGCTGAGGTCAGGAGTTTGAGACCAGCTTGGCCAACATGGTGAAATCCCATCTGTACTAAAAATTAAAAAATTAGCTGGGCATGGTGACAGGCGCCTGTTATGCCAGCTACTCAGAAGGCTGAGGCAGAAGTGTTGCTGGAACGTAGGAGGTGGAGGTTGCAATGAGCCAAGATTAAGCCACTGCACTCCAGCCTGGGCAACCAAACCAAGACTTCATCTCAAAAAAAAAAAAAAAAAAAAAAAAAGTTCTCTATTGTTAAAATTACCAGTGTGAAGGTCAACTATGTTTCTTCTTGGGGGGTGAGGGGAGGAGGTCCCCTCCTATGCTTGTTTACTTGTGGAGTGCTTACGTGTTCAATAGTCCATAAATTATTAACATGGTCTGCAGGTAAAATAATATGTCTGGCTAGCCAACCACTATGTATCCATTGTTTCTAAAACAGCCCTGGAACTTAGCAAATATTAATAAATACTGTAGAATAAGTGAAAAAAAAGGAATGAATAAACTTCAGGAAAATACTGGTTGTATGCTTACTGGTCCTTTTTCTTTTTTATTCCTTATTTCTGGAAACTGCCCATTAACCTGAAAAGGGTGAGTAATCAGATTTAATTTACATGAACCGCCTTGTTAAGGAAAAATGATTTTGAGGAGTCTTTCTGAAAAATTTAATAATGTTTCTCCTACATTCTAGTACTTTCTTTTCTACTCACCTTTTCCCTAGGCAACTGCCATCCTAGGAGTCCTGACATGTGCCCAACCTGATTCAGCCCACCTGGAGGCATCTCAGCAAAGTTTGTTTTAGGGCAGGGGCTAGAATGGGGACTGTTATCATTACAAAGTGAAGTTTGGTTTCTTATAGCTGCCACCCACAGTCTAGTACGTATTCTCACTTTGTGCTTCATTTCTCTGCCTGGATGGTGGACTAGTTTAGAGAGAGCATGAGGAAATAAAGAAAGAAAGAAATATATTGGATTAAAATTTTTTTTCATTTAGTAATTACTGCACTGCAGCAAACAGAACTGGGTCTGAGTGAATGCTGATATCTAATTTTCAGATTTTGAATTGCTTGGGGAAAAAGCAGATCTCACTGTTTTCATCTACTAACGTTTCACTGTGAGGTAATTATGCAGAACAGAGTATGGTCTTGGGCAGTGTTTAACACAGGCAGGTCATAACTAGACAGAAAATGGACCCTTGCTTTTAGAATAGGAATAATTAAAGGTAAACAATCTTGTAGAAGCAACGGTGATGTCATTTAATAGACATATTCTTGCAGGGAATTGCCTGCTTGAAAGGCTCGCATTTTGCCACACTAGGGCATTCATAAACACAACGTAGTCTGGAAGCAAAACTTCTCTTATCTAACCCTTTGTCCCATTGTTGGAGGTACATTTCCATCTCCATGAGCAAGACTATGCTTTATGAGCATTTTGTGTATTATTTCACGTGCATGTTTTTCTCAGGTTCCACATGAACAAAAACACTGGGAAAATGTAAATGTAAATGAAAAAAGTAGCATGGAGTCATGGAACTGAAATTTTAGGGCTGTGAGAAGTTTCAGTGACCACATTTTAATTTCTTTCTAATGCATTGCAAAGTATTAGGCAAAAGGTACAGTATAAAGGGACAGCCCCACAATACTGCCAAAATGGAAGACAGCAACCAAAAATCCATCTGTCTTCAGAATCACTGTCACTTCAGACAAACTGGCTACAAGTTCAGGGATTTCTATGGACGACCATTATCAAGTTTGATAACAAGAGTAGTTCACAGAACTCAGGAAAGTGCTATATTTATGACACATATTATTATACTGAAATAAAGTAACTTAGAACCACCCAAAGGAAAAGCTGCTGGGAGGGTTCAAAATGCAAAGTTTACATTGTCCTCAGGAAAATACTTTCTTCCCAGCACTGATGTGTGACAATATGCAAGAAATACTGTCAAACAGTGAAGTTCACCTGAGCTTTGGTTTCCAGAATGTTTTGGGGTGGGGCTTGATTATCACATAGGCGTGATTATTTGAATTACTGCCTATGTGGGTGAACTCAGTACCTAGCCTCCCACTCCCATGCCCTGAACTCTCCAACCTTTTAATCATGTGGCTGATCTTTCTGGCATGGCCTAACCTCAACTTGAGTCATATCATTAGTATAAACTTTCTAGGCATCCACCATGAATTACCAGGTTAGCATAAACTATTGGGTATGACTGAGGGACCTGCCATCAATAACAAAGACACACCTATCTTTCAGGAAATTACAAGGGTTTAGAGGCTGCCTCCCAAGAGCAAGGGTAATGAATAGATTTCTATTTTAGATGAGGCCAAATTTCTTACTACATACATGCAAGCCAAGATTGCTAATTTGCTTTAAGGAATTCAAGTAAGTTAGAGGAAAGAACTGAATCTCAGGGAAATACCTCTTGGCTTCTTGTCAGAATTTTTTTTTCCCTACTGCCCAAAATTATTACTAAGATGTTAAATTTACTCCATATCAGTTGTTACAGGAAAATATCCTGAAAAATGCAAAATTTATAAGACAATGATGGGATGAGTGTTGATTTTAGACCTGTCAGACTTAATCTGCATACAATGACCTCACCCAGGTTTGAGGGGGAGCCTAATAATCAGGACAAATCTATTAGTAAAGAGACAGGGGTGATGAGTGGAGAAGTAGAAGATAAGTGGGCTTTCTCCTTGGGAATACAAGAACAACAACACAGGATTTGTGGGGAGATTGAAAAAGAGGTAGTACAGGAAATTAGAGAAGATTTAGCTTTAATGAACCTAAGAAGATTTTGAGCAAGTGTAGTTGAAGATGATGTTAGAGTTAAGTAACTGGATAGAAGACTTCAGAATTTAAGAATAGTTCAATTAGAAGTTTCTTTATCTTGTGTCTTTATTCATTTACTGTAGACAATGGGTAATCTTAAAAATCCTTGCATCACAGAAGAATATCTTTCATCCTGTTCAAAAATAGGTTACTATAAAAGCACATACTTTTCATGCTTTATTTTGTGTAAGAACAAAGGGCAAATAAGAAAACATGCACACATCTGCTTATTTTTACAAAAGAAATACTATAGCTGTAAACGGAACAACCAAAGAAATTGTTCATAAGACATTTGCAATAGAAACAGAATGTAAGGGATAAAGGAGAAAAAGACACTTCTTTGAGTATAATTTTTGGTATAGTTTTAACTTTTGGAAACTTACATTCTGTATATTCAAAACTAAAAATTAAGAATAGGAAGAAGAAAACCAATGACTAGCTATAAACAGAAACAATGTCCACTGTCGTTTAAATGAATGGCATAAGGACATTTAGAAAAAAAAAAGCAATAATGTAAATGCTTTAAGATTATTATATAATTATCAACATGCACTTTACATATGATAAAATAATCATTTTTCCCTTATTCATTTTATTTAGTTCATGTATAATTTACTTTGTACAGCATTTGTAAGGGAGATAGAAACTAGATTAAAAGAAGTGGCAATAACAAGTCATTCTGTAAGACACATCAACTAAAATAATATGTTTAGATTGGTCTTTAAATTTTTCATGGTATTTCAAAAATTATTATTTGTCCTAGATTTCTCAGGGCAGTGATTGTTTCAAATAGCTTATTACATTGTAAGTGTATTTTCTCTAGTTTAGACTTGGACAGTATGATTACCATAAGCATACTTTTATTCATTTAATAATAAAATTAGTTGTTTGGAGAACCATGATTTGTGAATGGTTGCTTTTCTATGAGTGTTGGTTTACTCAGCATGAGCTGTTACAACAAAATTCCGTAAACTGGGTGGCTAAAACAGCAGATATTTATTTCTCACAGTTTTGGAGTCTTTGAAATCTAAGATTAAGGTGCCTGCTGATTTGATTCTTGGTGAGGGTCCCCTTCCTGGCTTACAGACGGCTGTCTTCTTGCTGTGTCCTCATAAGGCAGGGAGAAAAAAACGCAGAGAACAAGCTCTCTGCTCTCTCAGGACAGCACTAATCCTATTATGAGCATCCCACCCTGATGACTTCTTCTAAACCTAAATAATCTTTAAACCCCCACTTTCTAAAACAATCACATTTGGGTTTGGGGCTTCAACATATGAATTGTGGGGGATATTAATGTTTAGTCCATAACAAATGTCTACAACTATGTTTTAAATACAGTCTATTGACTGTATATCCTCAATCTAGAGGGAAAAACTGCAAACCATATTCTTTTTATGTTGTGTAGATTTTTGTTTTTGATAAGGACATAACAATTCTTAAAGTACTTTGTGTGCATTGTAGGACTGATAAAATATATATTGATAAATATGATGTTGCTGCGAACCATTGTTTTTACTATGATGAAAGGGAAGTTGGAATAAAGGAAGGCAAAGAAGAGCACTATGGGGTTATTTGGAATGGGAGATATCAGTAGAAACATATATTTCCTGTGTGCCCTAAAAGGGCAAGATACATAACATCTCAGGAAGAATGAGCATACTTAATGTAAAGATGTTGGTTTCTAAGTGTCATTCTTCACTGAATGAAACCAGGAATAATTGAAGATATGATTAATACCATGACTGGGGCAGAGAAGGTGAAGCAGGATATTTCCCTGACCCCTTCTTAAGACTTGTGACAAGCGTGCCTCCTTTGCTTAGCCCAGTGCTCTCAACTCCTTGAGGGAGGGAGCAGCTGAGTGAATGGGTACAGGAACTGGAATGAACGAGCACTGGAACAAGCCAGCTGCTTCAGTGCTGATAGGATTAAACGCCACTTGGACCTGCTGCATTCTACCCTTCATGGGAGGGAGCATGCAGGTGAGTCGGTGCAGGAACTGGAGCAGCCACTTTAGGGCACCAGCAGTAGCAAACTCTGTGCAGGCCCTGTGGAAGCATCCAGACAGGGGAGCCTGTGACTCTTGAGGCTCCTAAGAGCATGTTATGGTGCTCTTTTAGCTCTGCCTTCCATGGATGGCTTAAGTGTTAACAGTTCAGTGGGCCTTTTGCTTTTCTGTGTGAGGCAGCTGCCCTCTACCAGTGAGGGCAAAGGGCCAGGGGCCAGTGTTACAACCTTTTATATCTGCATTTGTGGCTCCTGACCTCTTGCTTGGTATTCAGGAAAAATGAGGCCTTATGAACAAATGAAGGATGGTAAATGAGGGAGATTTTATTGTTGATGAAAGTGACTCCCAGACAGAACAGGAGCTGAAAAGTGGATGGGGCAGGTAGGTAATCTTCCCCTGAAGTCCAGCCTTCTCCAGCTAGATTCTTCTCCAAAGTTATGCTGCAAAGCAGTCCCTCTGAAGTCAAGCTGCTGCTTCTTTCTATTGTCTAGCTGTAATCCCATCTATTGGCCGAGTCTGGGGGTATTGGCACAGGGTGGAGTGGAGCAGGGACATGGGTGGTTTAGGAGAAGGCAACATTCGAGTGGGGAAACAGAAATACAAGTTCTCACTTTGGGCCACAGTTTCAGCCTTTTTGGCCTGAGGGTGTGGTTTCACTGGGGTTCTGTCCTTTTCTACCTAGAATCTCTCTGCCTGCTGTTCCTATCAGAAGTGTAAGATGAGTCTGGAACAGTGTATTGTTCAGGAAGTACTCTAAACAAAAACAGAAACAAACCCAAACAAATAGAAAAACAAAAATCCTAAACAGCTGTGTTAAAAGGACACAGAAGCCAGCTTGCACCAGCTAGGTTATATCTGCATCAAAAATTAAGGAGTATAATGGGTTAAAAGACTGAGTAATGAGTTCATGAGTGCATACTGATAAACAACAAAAAATAAATGGGGAAAAGGGAAAGACTCTTCCTAACAGTAGAATGACAACTGATAAATGTCAAAAGAATAGTGGAATTGGAAAAACAACATTTTGCAACCATCACAGAACAAATTGCTATAGGCAAGAAATATTCATGGAGACTAAGTCTAGGAAGAAAAGTTTGGTGAGAAACAGTGTATTTGTATAATTTAAACTATTTCCCTCTAGAACGCTTATGAGCTGCAAGTGGGGGAAATAGTTACTATGCAGGGGAGAAACTGGACAACACTTTGACCTGGGAATCCAAATTAACATCACTAAAAACTGGGATGGATAAGATGCCTTCAGATGTGGTACCATAGAGAGAACGTATGACTCATGTCATATCCCACCTGGGCTTATATTACTTCAGTAGAATTAAAAGGAAATATCAGATGTGACAACTAAATACAATGAATGACCATGAACTGCTGGATCTTATACTAAAGAGAAAAAAATGCTATGAAGGGCAGAACTGGGTCATTTGACAAAATTAGTAGATAGGTTGTAGATTAGACAATCATTATATCAAGGTTAAATTTCTTAAATTTGAAATGTACATATGTATAAGTATATATATTGAATATAATATATTTTAATATTAAATTATATAATTTAATGATGAAAAGGACAAAGGTAGCAAAACAATACAAATTGATTAAACTGGGAAAGGATATACAAAAGTCCTCTACACTAATTGAGCAACAACCATTATAAGTTTGAAATTATTTCAAAATTAGAATTTAAAAAATAATGAACTTTTATGAATTCTTTACTATTCAAGAGAATGCCCCAGGAAAATAAAGAAAGGGCTAAATTTCCAAGGAATGAGTTCTTAAATTCTTGGCTTGCAGTGAGGTAGATGGGGATTTCTTATTTTTTTTCTTTAAATATTCCTGTTTGGACGAACCTCTAAAATCACTTCTTTGCACATTAGATGGGCTGCCTTTTGTGTTTCTTGTCTCTCAATTCCTTTTTTATTCCTTTTAGCACAGTGATCATGGACATGTGTGTGCTTCCCCATTTGTTTCCCCTGAATTATTATAGTCCAGTGGAGGGACCCAAAAGACTGCATGTGTACAAATGCCTCATAGCTTGAGCAGATTCCCAGGTCATTCCTTCTTCAGTGGCTCTTTTTCCTTTCAGCCCCAAATCCATTTTTTTTACTCAGTGTAAGAAACCAGATGGCTCTCTGGGCCTCCAAGGTGCCTCCACTCTAGTGAGATCTCACTTTACATCTTGTATGGATAACGAGGATTAACAATCCTGACCAGCCAAATTACATATTGCTTTGCATTTGTGATGCTGCCAGCAGCTAAGATAACTTTAGGGATTTCATTTTATTTACTCTGTCAGGGTCTCTGAAAGGTAGATATGGGACATGTACCACAAGCTTCTTCCTTCATGAGAATCAGTTGGTGCCCAGATGTATATTATGTGCACTATTTACCAATCTGGCAAAGCCTCTTCAGAAAAGAGACATTTTATCCTGTTTGATGGCAGAGTTTTTCCTCTGAAGAGTCCTTTTTGAAGTTACAAGATAATAATTTTAAAAAGCCATTCCGAATATTATTTTGTATCCATCTCAGGTCACCATCAATGGAAAACCCCATAGCACCTATTGGAGTCTTCGTATGTACATAGGACTTCTAGGGTGTGACTGTGTGTGTGTGTATATTTAGGTTATAACTGTCCCAGAAATGATTTTAAAATGATTACTCTTTGAGAAAGATGATGCGATTGTGAAATATATGTAACTCTTACTTTGGGTTTTGCAGAGGTTAGATGTTTCCAAATGCTGCACAATTGTAGAGCTGAGAGGAACCTGAGACACGGCCACATCTGGAACATTTCATTCTAGCAGGCTCCTTTAAAAAGTAATCCACGAAGATTACACTATTCATTATTCTAGAGATTAAGGAGACAATGAGAATGCAATGTGGAAAGGAAAGTCATCACCAGTATCAATGAGTATGTTTAGTCTTAACAACTTCTTTTTTTTTTTTTTTTTTTTTTTTTTGCTCATTGGGGACCTCAAGCATTGTTACTCAAATTATTTACTCTTCATTTTGATTATATCTTATTAAGAGTGTTGATTTTTCTTTCTATCCTCTTTGATTCCACTTCCTATTTTTACTTTTTCTTTAACCTGATTCTACTGCCGTGTATTTTTTCTTCTCATACCCTTTGAGTGCTGTTTGAGAATATATTATCCTAAACCAACTCCTCTCCTTCTTCCAGATTTAAGCCTGAGTCTTTGAGTCTGACCCTAAGGTTTAGTTTTTCTTTCTCAACTGTTAGTGAAGAAAGATATAACAAGAATGCTGTGATCTTGGAGTAACTTCAAGCCTTTCATTTCTAAAGTTATTAAGGATAGTTGTTTTAATAGGGCTTCAACGTGGTAGTCCTTAAACATTTTCCCCTGTAGGTTATGCTGTGATTTTTTTATTTCTTATTTTGTGGCCTCAAAATTTTCCATTGAGATTTGTTAAATGAATGAGTATGGAACGTTTATTGATGGTGTTCAAAGGCTAATCTCTCCATAATGCAGTGCACTGCTACAAGAGAATACAGAAGCCTGGGTTCTGGGATTTTTGCTGGCAAAAATAACTGAGAGACAGAATTTAGCACTATTACCCACTTAACTTTTCTTTACATAGCATAGCGTTACATACGGCCAGTCTGAAACTGCAATAATTCAGGGAAATTGTTGCTTTATCAGTGCTAGATGTTGAACCAGTTTGCTACTACATTTTACAAATATTTACTGAGCGCTAAAATTATGAGGCATTGTTTTAGCTAGAAATCTAGATGTGGGAGATATAGTGGTCAGTGCAACACTGCTTTCACGAAGCTTATATGCCATAGAAAAGGACAAATAAAATATACTGGCAAACAGACATTGAATCGGGTAGCTTTAGGGAGTTAGAAATTCTCTGAAGAAAAACAGCAGAAGTGGATGTATAAGAAAGTGACATGGTTGGGTAGGGTGAAGCCGTGGTTAGATTTGGTATTCAGGGAAAGCCTCTTGGAGAAAATATCTTCTGAATTGAGCCCTGGATACTAAGGGGGCTGCCCCTGAGATAGTGCGAGTATAGACACAAAGGTCTTAAAGCTAGAAAGAAGTTGGTGCATTTGAAGAACATAAAAGAAGACGAGGGTAGAGAGGGCAGGCAGCAGGAAGGGAAAGTGCCAGGAGTGATGTTAGAAAAGAAGGCAAGGATATTGGACATGGTAGGTCAAGATGAGGAATTTACCATTTGTGATTTTATGCTTATTTTGAATCTATAACTAGCAGATACATTTGAAGAGGGGAGGTAATCAAATAAAATGGATGAAAGGTGGGTTACTGATCTAAGAGAATAGCTATGCTCATAAGCCATAGGACAATCTAATTTTTTGGTAGGCCCTTTACCTGAAACCTCTAGAGCTACTATATGAGGAATTGTGAGATTTTTTTTTAAAGAAAGGTGGGCTGTGGGTGAAGATGTCATGTCACTTTTTTTGAGCACTAGATGGCCCTCCCCCAGGCTGGGATCCAACAGCCCAGCCTGCCCTCACACCCAAAGGGTGTATGTTAGATGGATATCCATTATCCTTTTTTAAAATCATCGCAGGATGACATTTCCTGAAGCTTTCTTAGAGTAAAAAGAACTTATTGAAATAAAATTTCATTCATCATGCTTTTGGAAGAGAAAAGTGGTAATGATCCTAAATAGAAACTAATACAAAATTTCATCTGTATTTGGTTCCTAATTATATGATATGATATTGATTTGGCACCAGGTTTTACCTCTTCATCATTTAGTAGCTGCAAAACACTGGCCAAGTTACATAACCTCTCTAAGACTCATTTTCCTCTTCTGCATAATTAGGATAATAATACTCACCTGACAGTATTGTTGAGCGAATTATATTAAACAAGATAATATATGCAAAGTACTTAGCATAATGCCTGTTACCTAGTGACCACTGTGCATAGTTACAGAAGTTAGCAACAATAACCATTCATATTTGCATAATGTTTAAATTTTACAAAACACTTTCACATACATTATTGCCATTTGATGCTTATAATAATTCTGTGAGGCTATATTACATAACTTCATGCAGCTTTATGTAGTCAGAGCTGATTTTGATATAAATTCCTACAGCTAAATCTATTAGAAAAAATTAGATAAAGGAGGCAAGAATAATGGCCTAGAAGCCAACTAAGTCTTAAAGAAGAAAGTTAATAAAGGTGTCAGTTTCACAAAAATCTACAAACTGATGTTTCATACATGAATCATGAAATGGTTAATCCATTGTGTACATTTATTAAAATGTCAATGCAATATCTTTTACTGTGTTTGAGAAATCATGTTAAAAATTCGTAGCCAAATTGTGTTGTGAATTACATTCACATGCCACTCATTAAGTGATGCAGATGATATGGTATATTCTATTTTAGACTTAGTTCTCTGACATGCAGCCAGTTCTGGGAAGCAGCATGGCCACTCTTCAGCAGATACATGGCTATGTAAATGCTTTATGCAGAAATGGAAGATCTCTTACCTACTTCACATGGCAGGGAGATCTGGGATGACATCACCAATAGAAATGCCTCATTAATGTGCTTCTGTGCAGTACATGTGGTACTCATAAGAAGCCCTGTAAGTGGTTAAGCATTCAAACTGGGATTTGGTGAATGCTCTAGAATACTCCTTCTCTGGCCCAACTGCTTTCTCTCTTAGGGTAGGAATAGGGCCAAGTAGACCAGAAGTGGCACTAACTGGATTGATGGGGGAACACTGGCCACTGAAATACTTTCCTGTGTGTTGCAGCTGTGTCATCTTCCTTCTCATCACCCTACCTTCAGGCATTCTCTATCTTTAATTCAAGGATTATGACTCTACAAAAGAGACACTATCCTTGACAGCCTTGTTATGCCTTCAGGTCAATGCCAGACACACAGAGGTCACTGATGTACAAAGGAATATCTATATTTTGCACTCCCTCAGGCAAAATACAGGACTGGAATGGCTCAGTAAGCTGCCTTTATGTTTCTTTCTAGCCCGAGTTAACTGTAGGCAAAACTGTAAAATAGTTGAAATCTGAGGTTGATCTTTGGTTTCTACCTTTCTGTTGTGCATATCTCTTGTTTAGGCTTTCTGCTATTACTTAGGACCTATATTGTGCCAGACACTATGGGGAAAGTTATACCAAAATACAGAGAATTTTAAGACATACTCTTGCTCCAGAGGAACTTCTGTGACCTAAATAGCTAATGGTGACATTTCTAACATGATAGCATCTGAGAGAGAAGGCCAGGTTAGGATGGGGAGATAGTCTCCAAATTATATGTAGCTCAGAGTCACCCAATCTGCCTGTGAGTCAGATGAGCACACTAAAAGTAAGAAATGACTATAAATGACTTCACCTCTAATGATTTGTTTTTTGGATACGCCATTGGGTTGACACATCATACTGAATGTCCCCAAATCATTGCTTGTCTCTGGAATAAAACACAGGTAGTATAAACCAGGAATCATGATTTAAAACTCTCTGCATATAGCAGAGGTACCTCATTACAGTATCTGACTGCTGTCACAATAAATGATTTTTAATAGCTGTTGATAGTTTTGGTTACAAATGCTAGAAAATTATAATTTGCTGTACCTCAGCTTGATTTATTTAATGCATTTATATAAACTGGCTCTCCAAACTTCTATCTAGAATTCAATAATGTAGTTAACTTTTCTAGTAACAAATAATAGCTGAAAAGAAAAAAAAAACTGGGAAATGACATAGAGAACATGCAAAATATTTTTAGCTCAAGATATAAATGAAATGGAGAGTCAACAGTGTTTTCAGTAGATCTCCAATGAACAGAAGATTCACACGTAGAAGAGGTCACACTGCTGAAAAAAGCATAAAACGCCAAGACTCTTAGAGATAACTCAGAGCTCTAATTAAGAAGATTGTCCCCCACCACTCAAATACATACACACACACACACACACATTCTTAAATAGAATGAAAATTTCTGTTTACCCAAATATACCAGTTCCCAGACAGGATGACTGCATTTGGTGTTAAACTGGCTTTTCTCATTAGGTACTCTAATTGAGGAATATTTAGCATCATGGAACAGAAACCATCCAAATCATGTTTTTTTTCCAGTATGTCTGTAACTATAAAATCAGCAAATAAGAAGAACCAGACCAGGAAGGCATGACTTGTGCACACATCTCAGTTTACCAACAGTGGCTATTAGTAGTTGTATCTAGATGAATTATAAATGGCAAAAGCACTGCAATTAACAACTAGGTCTCTCATGTAGGCAGCTGATCTCAGTTGCATCTGTAAATATGACAGGAACTGGTATTGTGCTTCTTGTAGGTTTGAAGAGAAATACAAGCTAACTTGTGTGCATAAAGACCTTCTGCTCATTTGATAATGGTAATAGAGTCATGCCCTTTATATCTCATTGTATTTACCCATGAGCGTAACAATTGCTATGTGTATCCATAGTGGCAAATGCAGTAGCATCATCTATATGGTTAGTATATAGCACTTGCAGGGCAAGAATTCTGCCCTAGTTTCATGATTTGAAAGGTGATTGAGAAAGAGCTAATATTTAAAGGGGAGAACAGCCTGGAGGAAAAAGTAGTGCATAAAGCGACATTTAAAACAAGAAAAATGATCTATCTATATTAGCAAAGGCCTAGAATGTATTTCTTTAGTCTCCTTTCTCATCAGTCTTCTTGGGCATAAGTGTAGAATGGCGAGAGTAACATTAGCTATAGCTTGACTTATGGAATTACAAAGAAGTTAGGCTACATATGTGCACTTTGAGACTTCTTGGTAAGGAGCATAGACATGCATGACCCTACCTGTCTCAAAACATTTAGGATTAAATATCAATTTAAAAAACTAGATATTTGTTTCCATGGAAATTGAACTGTCCCTTGGCACCTTGATTCACGAATAGGAAAACGATGTCAGATTCTTCCAGAAGCTGAAGGCATTTAATATTAGAACAATTTTACATTTGTATTGTAATCACCAAGACCAAACAATGTCTTGGTGGAGTGCATTAATTCGATTGAGATCATGTCCAGTACTGGATATTGGGTAAATTCTGGTCCGCATCCTTGTAGATTTCTGTAGGCCATCACCAGTCAGAAACCCATGGGATAACAGAATGCTATTGGTTACAGTTTAGTATGTGATTTTCCATAAACTCCAAATGCAGGAAAATAGAAGGATTAAAATCAACTCTATCAGTTTGCTTTAAAGGTTCAGGAACCTTTAGTAGATACATAAAACTATAGCTCTCATACAAGCTGGGTTGCTCCAAAAAACTCACCAAGACCACTTGATGGGTTTTCATCCAGCAATGTTAATGCCTTGCCTGCCTTGTCCTCATAATTGGTAAAGTGGAACACAGACACAATAGACATATTAGTATGCTAGTATTTACGCCATTGCACTGCAAGCCACGAGAAGCTTAAAGGACAGCACCAGAACACATTCCCTGTGTGAACGGAAATCTTTTAAGCTCAAGAAGAATGTAAACATTATAAACACTTGAGACATTTCACCAGGGATATCCGTAGACAAAAGACTTCTTTAGTAGTGCCTATACACCAGAACATGAAAACATGCAGACTACTTCAATGTACAACTAAAAACAAGGAGGTTGTACATTTACCTAGGTAAGAGAAAACCAGTATAAAGTATAGCTTCCATTTGGGATATAAAACTAGTCTGAGCCTTGGATGGTGATAAACTGATTGATCGTGGCCAGTAACGTGAAATGTGATTTTTTTGCCTGTCAACCATCACTTTCTTTGAGAAATCATTATGCTCCATTCTCTCATAACCCCTGCTTACCCATGTAAACCCAGGAATAGGTATTTGACTCAAAATTGGTCAATTGGAATAACTTATGCCCTACCGCAATCACAGTGATGGATTCAGGTGTGGTTATGTGATCTGGCTTGATGTCTGATGTTTGAGTCCTCGCCAGGACATTTATGAAAGCTGTGAGGTGAAAATATGTCCTGGAGCTGCATGTAACAAGGTTTCCCTCTACATGGAAGGATAATGAGCCTAAGAATGAAGCCAATGGAGACAAAAGCTGAGAGATGGGGTAGTGGGTTGGGAGAAGAGAGAAAATGAGAGACTGTGAATTGTTTCAAAAGCTGCCACCAGCTGTAGTTGATCCTGAATCTGTCTTTGGGTTTTTAATGCCAAGAATTTTTTTTAAGCTATTTTGAATGGGGATTCTCTCACTTGAAATTACAGGTATGCTGTCAAATACACAAAATTGAAAGCTCAATGAATGCCAAAAATTGGCTTATCTTTTAAAAGGTTTTTAGAACACAGCCAGAATGCCATATAGTATATATGTCATTTAGCAGGAACCCAGACCTGCTAAATGTGTCACACCTGAGTCTTCACATGACATCATTGTTAGCGTGTCATACCTGCAGCAGCCTCTGACTTCATTAGCACCATGCTCTGAGATAACTGACAGGAGAACACTTCATGGCAATTTGAACTCAGGGCCTGACACCGTGTTAACACTAACCAGGGAAATAAATAGCAAGAGTGAGCAGGACTATATCTGTAGTTGGAGGTTGTGATTATTTTTGTAAGAAACACTGAAAGCTGAAGGTATTTTGCAGAAAAAAATTCAATGGGCCTGAGTTTAGTGCTCACAATTTATGTGCTTCACTGAAATTTTTCAGTGTTTCCTGGTTCAAGGCAGGAAATGGTCCTTTTATGCCAAGAATATACATTTGAGAGGAGTGGATCCTTTCTGGAGTTTTTCTTTGCTTGGGGCCTAAAATTTAATCCTGTACCACTGCTTCTCTACCCTCTGCTTTTTCACCATAAGCTGTGTGGGGTGCAAAGACTTAACATATAAATAGCGTGAGATAAATGGGAATCTTGAATTGTGACTACAAAACAAAGCCTCAGGAAAAACACATCTACTTAGTTGAAAAAAGATGACTATCAGTGCTTATCTGTCAAAGCTCTTAACTAAAAAGCCTCAGGACAAAAAACAAAAAACACTGCAGATCAGAGGTTAGAATATTTTTCACATCAGGTTCTTTTTGCACCTAGATACTTTTTAGGCATTAGTCTATTGTTTTTTGTTTGTTTTTGTTTTTGTTTTTTACTTAATAAGCATGTTATGGGGCTCATATGGAGACTAGAGTCTTGTACACATTCGTTTTCTAGCAGCTCCTTGAGGGAATCAATCACAGGTACTCTCTGGCTTTAACCTCAGAGCTTGGGGTGGGCTTAGTTAAGTGTGTTTACTGTCAATATTTCTCCTCCAAACATAATGCAGAGTACAGGCTCCAAGTCCTAACTGGGTAATCTGAGTCAATACTTAGAAAAGTGAGAGAAGGAAAATCTCAAGTTACACTTTATAACCATTGCTGTTTAACACTTAGATGAAAAGCTTTATGGTGATCACACCTTCAGTGCATTTTACTTACACAGGAATGGCTGAAGGTGATTTATTTCTATTATGGTGTATTCCCCATGGAAAAAAAGTAGATGTCATTGGGCAATGTATTAAAAAGTTTCATGCTCTGTATGATTGTTGTGGGGCTGGGGGTGAGGGGACGAGATGATGTTGGTCTATGGTGTTCTCGGTCACAATTACTGCAGAGTTTGTACATTCTTATTTGGCAAAAACAGATAATATCGCCACTTTTTTTCCTTATAATCGTAATATATATGCATATATTCTATGTGTGTATGGGACCAAAGATTTGAGAGAGTATTTGGCAAGCTATTTTAGATAGCTGTAATATACTCAACTCTGCACAGGTAGCTGGAGGGTCAATTAGGAGTCTATAGATCAGGTAATCCTTTGCCTGCAGCCAGTCTCATCTTTTAGGGAATCACCTTGTTGTCTCCCAGAATCAGGACATCTTTGTCTACTTTATTCTTCTTGGATTTTTCCCAAAGGGAAGCTGGTGGTGTAATTAGCAAAGCAAGTCACATAATTTTCTCAGTCTGTTTCCCTTTCAAGTAAAAAATAAAATTTACATTTGAGCTTGTATTAAGTGTCAGACTTTGTGATGACCAAATATTTTGCATTCATTTTATTGAGTTTTGTTACAGCCCCATGAGGTAAGCATTATCAGTGTTCCTAGTACACAGATAGGGCACTGAAACTCTGAAAGATTAAATTTTTCACAAAGGTAGGAAGTGACTAAAAAGAGATTAAAACCCAGAAAAATTGGACTTGAGACATTTTTGCTAATTATTACACTTCTGATACTATACATTTCTTTACTGGATGGTCATAAACAGGAACTTTTTAAAGTGTACATGAAAACACTTTGTAAACTGGAAGGTAATATGGAGGTATGCTTAATATATTATTTAATCATATCTAGAATTCCTGTTCCTTGTATCTCCTCATTGATTGCTTACTCTTCCTTCGCTTGCCTGAATTCCTATTGCAGTAACTCATTCCAAATGTTTCTGACCCCTTTCCATTAATGTTTGCTTATTCTAATTCCTTAGAGTTCCATTCCTGGTGGAAGCCTAGCAAAATGTTTTCTATGCTCAGTGTATTGGTAGTCCCTAACATACCAAATACATTTATTTTTCAGGTTAACATACTCACATTTTAAGAGATAGTGCCTGGTAGCCTCCCAATACCTCAATAAAAAATAACTTTATATTGGTTGACATGATATGTCTAAGGAGGAACTTACCTTTAAGTTAGGTGGTTATTCCATAAACTTTTCATGGAGAAGTCGACTCTGTGAACCAGAGCTTTCCTGGGTCTAGTTTGTAAATCATTTGCATCAAATTCATCCAGCATGCATGATCAAAATTCAGACTCTCAGGCCGCACTTTGAGGATTTGATTCAGCTACTCTAACAAAGGCCTTAGTTGAATCTTACACACACTATAGTTTAATGCCAACTGCTCTAGAGTTAATTATAGATCCCACTCTAATCTCTTACAGACCATTTAATACATTAATAGGTATTTCCCATGAGGGATGTCAGGGCCAGTTTGCTCAAAAGAGTGTTGACTGTCAAGGATAACCATTATAGGAAAAAGTGTGTATGCATCTTGCATGATGGAATAGATGAGTTGTGCAATGTATAGAAATGATCCATTTATTTAAAAGGTTGCTTTCTTAGTTGAGGTCAAATGACATTTAGAGTTGGTTTGCATGGCATCTTAATTTGGAATGAACCAGTAATGCAAACCCAACTGTTCTATTTAGCTGCACGTGAAGGAGGTGGCTGGTTGATTCATTTGCAACTTTGTTTTGAGTAATTTTAATTTTCCCTGGGAAAAAAGTTTAATAAATGTACAGAGATACTTATTTTTAAAGATGTAATTTTTTATCCTCCCCCTGTATAGCACATGACAGACACGAAATGAAAGAAGCCTTCCTCTAGGTCTGACGAGATTCACGAGCAGTGAGCAGAAGAAGAGGGGTTATTGAAGCAGTGTCGCTCTGACACGGTACTGAGTTGTAACATAGGAGCTTTTCCTGTGACTAAAAGGATAGAAAAAAAATCAACCGTCCCAGGAACATTGAGGTCTACTGAACCATGTACTCTAAGCAGCCGAAAAAAATCTCAAGTCTCTCACTTCAAAGGTGTTGGAAAACTTTCAAGTGCAAATGCTGGAGAGCTAGGACCCAGAGTTGAAAGAGAGGAGCATGGTTTTTGTTTTTATTTTCAAAGGAGAATAGTGTCTTCTGGAATCACGATGAGTACATTATTTTGAGTGGAGGGTAGTTTTTATTTAAGGGCCTCTGAAACCAAGACAAAATATATAAAGACGATTGTGACACTAGAAAGCACTCTTGTTCCCAAGGGTCTGTCAATCATCATATTTCATGCCCATTCTCCCGCAGCTATATAAATTGGCCCCAGGGTACAGTATTTGGCAGAGAAAGCTTCAGTCTCCGAATATTTCTCTCAACCCAATTTTTCTTAAAATTGGTCTGGCTATTGAGTTAGAAGACAGAAAATATAACCTTAGTGAGGGAGATACATTCACAGGGACATCTGCCAATCAAAATAACTACATTTCCACAGACAAGTCTGCTGTCCATAACATGCTGAAATAAATGCCCATGTCCATAGAAGAACATCTGAACATCAAATTTTGGAGACTGTTAGCAGATGAGTTCATGGGATTGCTATAGATTCCTTTGTTTGAATGAATTGGAGGCTACTTCCTGGAGCCCCGACTCATAGAATCTTAAAGTTTTCACTGAGGTACAAAAACAAAGGGAATAATATCATGGGTCAGTGGCTACACTAGTAAATCATTTATTTACAGAGGCTTACTACAAAATCCCCTTAAAATCCCATAAAATATAAATACTGTAAAATAGTTCACACCTTTTGGAAATCTGTGCATAGACTTGATTCTCTGCTAATGGATGTACTTGGGTAGCTTAGGGGTTTCAGCAACTCCTTCCTCTTGGTGGCTGCACATACAAAGGGGAAACTGTTGTCTCTTGTGGTTGGTGTTCTGACTAAAATTAGCATGTCTTCAGGAACAATTGAAAATAGAAATTGGTTATTAAAATTGAGTTGTTCTTCAAATTCCCAAATGAATTACCTTAGAAATGGTTATTTAAAAACCATTTGTCATGATCTGACACAGCCTCTTGTCAAGGTTTACTAGCTATCAATGTTATTAGAATGTTTTGTGTGTTTTTTTCCCCATTAAGCTGTAAAGGTATTTTAAGACTTTATTATCTTTAAAATATGCCTATACTGTTTTTCCGGATTTTCAGCAGTTTATTTCCAATTTTTTTTTTTTTTTGCATATGGCTTCAGGAGAGTCCATATTCCCCCGTTACTGTCTACAGGACAGTGTCTCATTTCTTTCTATTAACTATCTCAGTAGGTAGGACAGCAGGACTCAGATCTGAGAGATGCATCAAAGAGAATCTTTCATTTACTCATTCAACAAGATTTTGTGTAGTTTCTAATACACGCCAAGCACAATTTTGGACATGGAAGTAAAACTAATCCAAAAGACAAAGTTCCTCCTCTTAGGGAGCTGACTTTCTAATTGAAGAAGAAAATAAACAAATTATTACATATATAGTATATCTACCTGTATATATGCTATATATCCCCAGCTGGGCCCCTGTAAACAAAATTGACCAAAGACATATTCATATGAGAAAAACAAGCAGAATTTTATTAACTTGAGCATTGTACTTTCAAGTGGGAGTGCTCAGAGACATGTAACTCAAAGTAGTGGTTAAAACTTGTTTGTATATCTTACCTTAGGCTATAACAAGCAAAAAGGGGATTGGGGCTTCTAGGTGGGTAGTCAAGTCATAGGAAGTTGATCAAGACAAGTCTGGAGCATTGAGTATACCTGGAATTAAAGATGGGGACAGTGGACACAGGGGACTCCTAGAGGGGGTAGAGAAAGAGGAGGTGAGGACCAAGAAACTACCTGTGGGATCTGAGTAATGGGATTATTCATACATCAAACCTCAGCCACATGAAATTTACCCTTGTAACAAACTTGCACATGTATCCCTGAACCTAAAATAAGATTTGGAAGTAAAGTCTGGTAAACAAGAGTTTTTAAATAAGTTTTGTTGTGCAAATTTAAGTTTCTCCACTGATAAAAGCTAAGATCCCTCCTTTCCCTGGTAAAGAAGAGGGAGACACCGCTACAAATGGGATTTTAAAAATTAAATGTAACTTTTATTTACAAAGGGAAAACTTGGACCCTGTTTTAGAGCTTTTCTTGAGTCTGCTGGTTCTCAGTGACCTTTAGCTCAAAATAATCTATATACCCAGGAGGTATATTTTGGAGTTGCATAACCTGTTACTGCTCGTATATCTGGGTGACATGAAGAAAAATAAAGTGGGCAAAAAGGGCATGATGCAGAAAGAAGCAGGTAGTGCTAAATTGTTACATTTCATTAAACCAAAGACATCAACAATTGCAAATATGTAACTATATCTACCAACTAAAAGAAGAGCTTCCAATTCTAATAGTAAAATGTCACCAATCCTAAGATGCATCTAATTCTCAGAGATGTTAAATAGTAAAAAAGATCATCTTAAAATCTTAATCGAAGAAACATGAGTTGTCAGAAAGGCTTTACTGATAAAGTGATATTTAAGTACAGAAAGTGACATTAAGTAGAGAACTCGAGAAAAATGGATAATGGGAGATGTATGATTATTGGAGGAAGTGCATTTTGAGCAGAGGGACCAGTAGGTACAAAGTGCCTGACATGGAAACATACTTGGAATTCTTATGTTGGAGGAACAGCAAGTGGGCTGGTATAGCTGAAAGGAATGGACAAAGAGCAGACTCTGCAGGGCCTGCTAAACCATGGTAAGGAATTTAGATTCTACTTTGAGTGACAAGGAAAGCCAGAGGAGGCCTTGAGTAGATGATGAGGACATAATCTGATCTGATTTAGAATGTCAAAGAATCGCTCTGGCTTCTCTCCACTCTGAAAAGTAGACAATAAGGGAGAAATGCTGAAAGCAGAACAGCAAGGTAAGAAGCTGTTGAACCAATTAATACAAGAGATGATGGTGACTTTGTGGGTTGGGAGCTAGCAGGGAATTTGATGATAAATGGGAGATTATTGGTGAATTTGAGGATCTGTATATAACCAAATATTCTCAAAATGGTGTACTATTCTTTAGGAATCCCAGTCAAATTTGCTGTGTAATTGAGTGGAGACTCCAAGATACTCTTCAGATGTCAAAAAAAAAAAAAAAAAATGAAATTAAAGAAAAAGTCCCAGTGAAAAATTAACATGTAGAAATCAGAAGATGCCAATGGCCAGGACCTTTGATGGAGAAGCTCAGAAGGATTACCCATTTGGGCATTGATGCTAGCTTTAAACTCTGGATTAAGAAGCAGAATTTCTTTGGAGCATAAGACTAGCCTGTGTGTCTAAGCAGAGAATGTACTGCTGAAAAATTAAACTAGTTGAAATTGGATGAGAAAAAAAAGCCCTGACGATCTGTGAACCTAATATCTTCATCCAAACAAGCTGATGGTCTCAGTCCACATTTTGTTTTATGAACTCTGCTTGGTAAATCTATCTACTTATCTATTTTTATAATTTCTTTAAATAATATGTCACTTAGTAAAATTTCACCTTCTTATTACCAAAAAGTGAGGGGTAATAATAAATGAGTGAAAGAAATTTTAACTTTGGGGTGCACATGCCTGGGCTTAAATGTGAGGGCTGCAACCTCCTGTTTACCTGGACTTTGGACATTTACTTAACTTCTCTGAATTTTCAGCATAATCTTCTGAGGCTGATAATATTCTCATAGCATTTTTGTAAGAGGTAGAAGAAATCACATAGTTTTGACATCCAGAACCACAAGGAACATGTAGTAAGTTTTTAATAAGTAGGTATCATCATAAAGGTCCAAGTATGTAAAGAAAAATGTAATGCCCTGAAGACCAACTTGGTAGCAGCAGTCATACTTGCAGATAGAGGATTAAGGAAATCAACTGGTCTACAGACAGACAAACCTGATTCAAAAAGGAAAAGAAGAAAGAATTCAAGTCTTGGCTCTTTTCACATCTGGGTTTTCTTCCTCTCACAATGCCTTCCATGTACTGACTTGTATGATAATATTGGCTCTCCTTAATCTGAAGTCTCCCTTGAGTTCTGCTTCTCACTAGGATATGAGTATTAGCCAGTTAGAGTCTGCTGAGTTAATTAGGTGAGCAGGTGGAAAACTTAGAGGAATAATAGAACACTTGCTATTGTGGGACATGTAGGGGATTTCTTTAGTGCTAATCTGGAAAGAATTGTGCACATTGGGTGGACATCTCAGAGAATCCTGCTGAATTAGGCTGTGTTAAATCTGTTGAACTAAACTGTTTGAATTTAGTTTGGTGTCTCTCCTGTTCTGTCTTTGACTCTTGCTTTCTCCTTCTGTTGCCTGTGTAAAGCATCATCCAGTTCCTCTCATGCCTCTCTCTCCCTTTCATTTTCCATCTGTTTGTCTCTCACTTTTCCCCACATTGGTTTGTCTTTATGCCTCCCTATGGCACCTTTCACCAGAGATCCCTGGAGCTCAACATAGTTGTTACTCAGTGGGCTTTACAGAGCACTCATCAGGTTTTTTATCAAAGGACAAGTCTGCTGCCCTTCACTAACTTGTAGCAAGGGGTCATGCTATTCCTAATTAGTTTAAGGCAACAGGGAGCTAAGTGTTCCCTTAGTCAATGTGGTGGTAAACTCCTTTTATTATGTTCACAGGTTCACACTCTGCTCTTAAAAGAACTTATTCTTGCTAACTTCTTGGCTGATTACCGCCCTGCCTATAATCCATTCTTATGGCAGGAAAGGTGCTGTCAAGGCACCTCTAGGCAAAGTGGGATAATACGGTGTTTTTTGACACCTTTCAGTGTGAGCTCTGGCTTTCTTAAGTAATGGAGACAGCCTGCATCATTATTTTTAAGGAGAAAGATGTTACTGTATGGCTGAGTTTGTGTTCACTAATGTGCAGATTTGGGAGGCCATCATTTTCTATTTTCCTCGGATGCATTGTCAAGAGATGGATAGAGCAGAGTGGGCTCTGCTTCACATTCAATGCTACAGGGACTTAAACAATGTGGCATTCTACAGAGGCTACAATTTACAAACAGTGTGTTCATATCCACCTGTGCATTTGTTAGGCTGTAGTTAACACCTGAATGCATTGTGAATGAGTATTAGAAATATTCATGAGAAATACTAAGTGCAGGAAACACATATTTCAAAAAAATTTCTCCATTCCTATGAAAAATCTTCATGTTCTTGATATTATGGAGGCAAATATACACAGCAAAAACGTTATCTTGTTCCATAAAGTCCAATTATCAATTAACACCTGCTAGTTCTACCTGAACAACATACATCTTAGGATACTGCCAGTAACAACATACAGATTTTTCTCCCAGTAACCAGTATACTTTGGTGTACAGTAAATATTAAGCTACTGCTGATGTAATTGAAACATAAAAGGAAATTTTGTAGAATTGATTAACTGACAGTACTTATCATGACCATAATGATTCTTTTAGATTAATCACAACACACACACACACACACACACACACACACACACAAATTCTCCTTTTTTTTTTCTACTTAATCCTCCTTCTCCTCCTCTTCCTTTTCCTTCTGGGAATAAGAATACTCCTCTCTCAGCCTCCTATTCTTTCTCTTTGAAACAGTCCTTCGACTCCTTTTCTAATGGCTTCTTTCCTTTGGTCCTTTAATATTTATTCTCCAATAAATTATTTCAAATGAAAAATTTAGGGTTGCCTTAATAACTTCTTTTTTAAAAAAGTATATTTTATTGCACTATAGATTCTGGGGTACACGTGCAGAACATGCAGGATTGTTGCATAGGTACATACACAGTAATGTGGTTTGCTGGCTCCATCCCCATCACCTACATCTGGCATTTCTCCCCATGTTGTCCCTCCCAAACTCCATACCTCCAGTTGTCCCTCCCCTAGCCCCCCAACAGACCCCAGTGTGTGATGCTCCCCTCCCTGAGTCCATGTGTTCTCATTGTTCAACACCCGCCTATGAGTGAGAACATGCAGTGTTTGGTTTTCTCTTGTTGTGTCAGTTTGCTGAGAATGATGGTTTCCAGATTTATCCATGTCCCTACAAAGGACACAAATTCATTATTTTTTATGGCTGCATAGTGTTCCATGGTGTATATGTGCCACATTTTCCTTGTCCATTCTATCATCTATGGGCATTTGGGTTGGTTCCAGGTCTTTGCTATTGTAAATTGTGCTGCAATGAAATATGTGTGCATTTGTCTTTATAATAGAATGATTTATAATTCTTTGGATATATACCCAGTAATGGGATTGCTGGGTCGAATGGAATGTCTATTTCCAGGTCCTTGAGGAATCGCCACACTGTCTTCCACAATGGTTGAACTAGTTTACACTCCCACCAACAGTGTAAAAGTGTTCCTATTTCTCCACATCCTCTCCAGCATCTGTTGTCTCCTGATTTTTTAATGATTGCCATTCTAACTGGCGTGAGATGGTATCTCAATGTGGTTTTGATTTGCATTTCTCTAATGACAGAGATGTTGAACATTTTTTCATATGTTTGTTGGCCTCATAGATGTCTTCTTTTGAAAAGTGTCTGTTCATATCCTTTGCCCACTTTTGAAAGGGTTTGTTTTTTTTCTTGTGAATCTGTTTTAGTTCTTTGTAGATTCTGGATATTAGACTTTTGTCAGATGGGTAGATTGCAAAAAATTTTTCCCATTCTGTTGGTTGCCAGTTCACTCTAATGATTGTTTCTTTTACTGTGCAGAAGCTCTGGAGTTTAATTAGATCCCGTTTGTCTATTTTGGCTTTTGTTGTCAATACTTTTGGTGTTTTAGTCATGAAGTCCTTGTCTATGCCTATGTCCTGAATGGTTTGCCTACGTTTTCTTCCAGGATTTTTATGGTGTTAGGTCTTATGTTTAAGTCTTTAATCCATCTGGAGTTAATTTTAGTAAGGTGTCAGGAAGGGGTCCAGTTTCTGCTTTCTGCACATGGCTAGCCAGTTTTCCCAATACCATTTATTAAACAGAGAATCCTTTCCCCATTGCTTGTTTTTGTCAGGTTTGTCAAAGATCAGATGGTTGTAGATGTGTGGTGTTTCCTCTGAGGCCTCTGTTCTGTTCCATTGGTCTATATCTCTGTTTTGGTACCAGTACCATGCTGTTTTTATTACTGTAGTCTTGTAGTATAGTTTGAAATCAGGTAGCATGATGCCTCCAGCTTTGTTCTTTTTGCTTAGGATTGACTTGGCTATGCAGGCTCTCTTTTGGTTCCATAGGAAGTTTAAGTTGTTTTTTTACCAATTCTGTGAAGAGGGTCATAGTTAGCTTGATGTGGATAGCATAGAATCTATAAATTACTTTGGGCAGTATGGCCATTTTCACAGTATTGATGCTTCCTAACCATGAGCATGGAATGTTTCTTCATCTGTTTGTGTCCTCCCTTATTTCCTTGAGCAGTGGTTTGTAGTTCTCCTTGAAGAGGTCCTTGACATCCTTTGTTAATTGTATTCCTAGGTATTTTATTCTCTTTGTAGCAATTGCGAATGGCAGTTTTTCTTGATTTGGCTCTCTTTAAGTCTGTTATTGGTGTATAGGTATGCTTGTGATTTCTGCATATTGATTTTGTATCCTGAGACTTTGCTGAAGCTGCTTATCAGTTTCTGGAGATTTTGGCCTGAGATGATGGGGTCTTCTAAATATACAATCATGTCATCAGCAAGTAGAGACAATTTGACTTCCTCCTTTCCTAATTGTATACCCTTTATTTCTTTTTCTTGCCTGATTACTCTGGCTGGAACTTCCAATACTATATTGAGTAGGAGTGGTGAGAGAGGGCATCCTTTTCTAGTGCTAGATTTCAAAGGGAATGCTTCCAGTTTTTGCCCGTTCAGTATGACATTGGCTATGGGTTTGTCATAAATAGCTTTTATTATTTTGAGATACATTCTGTCAATACGTAGTTTATTAAGAGGTTTTAGCATAAAGGGCTCGTGAGTTTTGTCAAAGGCCTTCTCTGCATCTGAGATAATCATGTGGTTTTTGTCTTTGGATCTGCTTATGTGGTGGATTACGTTTATAGTTGTGCATATGTTGAACCAGCCTTGCATCCCTGGGATGAAGCCTACTTGATCGTGATGGATAAGCTTTTTGATGTGCTGTTGCAATACTTCAATAAAAGTATTTTATTGAAAATTTTTGCATCTATGTTGATCATGGATATTGACCTGAAGTTTTCTTTTCTTGTTGAGTCTCTGCCGGGTTTTGGTATCAGGATGATGTTGGCCTCATAAAATGATTTGGGACGGATTCTCTCTTTTTTGATTGTTTAGAATAGTTTCAGAAGGAGTGGTACCAGCTCTTCTTTGTATGTCTGGTAGAATTCAGCTGTGAACCCATCTGGACCTGGGCTTTTGTTGGTTGATAGGCTATTAATTGCTGCCTCACTTCAGCCCTTGTTATTGGTCTATTCAGGGCTTTAACTTCTTCCTGGTTTAGGCCTGGGAGGGTGCAAGTGTCCAGGAATTTATGCATTTCTTCCAGGTTTACTGGTTTATATGCATAGAGCTGTTTGTAGTAATCTCTGATGGTAGTTTGTATTTCTGTGGAATCTGTGGTGATATTCCCTTTATCGTTTCTTATGACATCTATTTGATTCTTCTCTCTTCTTTTTTATTAATCTGGCTAGTGGTCTGTCTATTTTGTTGATCTTTTCAAAAAACCAGCTCCTGGATTTATTAATTTTTTGAAGGATTTTTTTGTGTCTCTCCTTCAGTTCTGCTCTGATCTTAATTATATCCTGTCTTCTGCTAGCTTTTCAGATTTTTTGATCTTGCTCCTCTAGCTCTTTCAACTTTGATGATAGGGTGTTGATTTTAGATCTTTCCTCATTTTTCATGTGAGCATTTATTGCTATAAATTTTCCTCTAGACACTGCTTTAAATGTGTTCCAGAGATTCTGGTACATTGTGTCTTCATTCTCATTGGTTTCGAAGAACATCTTTATTTCTGCCTTCATTTCATTGTTTATCCAGTCAACATTCAAGAGCCAGTTATTCAGTTTCTATGAAACTCTGCGGTTATGAGTCAGTTTCTGAATTCATAGTTCTAACTTGATTGCACTGTGGTCTAAGAGACTGTTTGTTATGATTTCCGTTCTTTTGCATTTTCTGAGGAGTGATTTACTTCCAATTATGTGGTCAGTTTTAGAGTAGGTATGATGTGGTGCTGAGAAGAATGTATAGTCTGGATTTGGGGTGGAGAGTTCTGTAAATGTCTATTAGGTTTGCTTGGTTCAGGTCTGAGTTCAAGTCCTGGATATCCTTATTAATTTTCTGTCTCGATCTGTCTAATATTGACAGTGGAGTGTTAAAGTCTCCCACTATTATCGTGTAGGAATCTAAGTCTCTTTGTAGGTCCTTAAGAACTTGCTTTATGTATCTGGGTGCTCCTGTGTTGGGTGCATATATATTTAGGATCATTAGCTCTTCTTGTTGCATTGATCCTTTTACCATTATGTAATGCCCTTCTTTGTCTCTTTTGATCTTTGTTGGTTTAAAGTCTATGTTATCAGAGACTAGGTTTGCAACTCCTGCTTTTTTTTTTTTTTTTTTTTTTTTTTTTTTTTTTTTTTTTTTTTTTTTTTTTTTTTTTTTTTTTTTTTTTTTTTTTTTTTTTTTTTTTTTTTTTTTTTTTTTTTTTTTTTTTTTTTTTTTTTTTTTTTTTTTTTTTTTTTTTTTTTTTTTTTTTTTTTTTTTTTTTTTTTTTTTTTTTTTTTTTTTTTTTTTTT